>NJRQ01002400.1:0-11518 GCA_003063805.1 Aphaenogaster ashmeadi | reverse complement strand
ATTTGCGCATACGTTTCTCTTACGAATGAATTCAAGAATCGAGCCCCTGTTCTCCCAATGAAAAACGCTATATGTCTATGCTCAGCCGTGTGTGTTTTCTGAACGTAACCTTTATAACACAAAAATTAATGCGAAGAACCGTCAAAATTTTCTGGTGCTCGTTTTGAAGCATATTAATGGATTGTTTATTACATATTTTTCTTGTCATGATAAAAAGGGTGTATCGGTGATGAATTAAGGGAATGTCCTGCAACACGTGCCAAGTGAAATTTTCGTTCTTCACGAAAGACGTAAATATTAATCTTTTATTCAATTCAGGGGGTTTTCCAGCAAGCGACACAAATCGACACAAGCATCGTTCTATCTTTCTTTTTTGGCAATGAGTAACAAAAGGTCTGTTCGTTTTCGCTGCACTTCTGAACTAGTGCAATAAGTTAGAATGAGACAAATATATTTTCTTTCATTCTAACTTATTGCACTAGTTCAGAAGTGCAGCAAAACAAACAGACCAAATGATGAAACGATACTTGTGTCGACTTGTGTGGCTTGCTGGAAAACCCCCTCAGTAGGTTAATCTGCCAAAGTAATGTTGCTAAGAAAAATCTGTTTATTTATTTTAATTTTGCTATCGCTTAGATTGGTTGCCCAGGCTGTGGTTTTTCTTGCTGTAGCAAATGTCTGAAGTACAAATGCTATATTCCTGAAATAGGTAGAAAGAAAGTTTGCGGACGTTGTTGTAACAAGTTGAACAAAATGAAGAAATCAAGTTCCGATGCCAGTATAGATAATGCTGTTATGCCTAACATGAATGAAGAACCTCTTGCACCAATTGACATTACTATGAAGTAAGAAAAATTAATTTTCTACTGGATACTTGCATACAGTTTGATATACATTATATATAAAGTATATTTTAAAATGACATTTTTTAATATTGATATTTTATCAGGTTGGATTTATTAGAAAATCCAGTAAAGCCTCCAATTGTAATATATAAACATACAAATCGTTGGGACAAGCTCAAGATGGGATTAGAACCGGCTGATCAACAGATTGTGGATAGATTACGCAAATTAAAAGATAAAGAACGAAACATTCCATTGCCTACTGTTGAAGAGATAAAGCAAAGATTGGCATTGTTAAAGGACCAAAATCCAGAAGCCAGTGGAAGTAACACCATAAATGTATGTGAACAGAGTGTGTAAACATGACTGCATGGATTTTTATGCGTTAATTATTATAGATACATCGAGTAGATACTAGAACGGATCAAGAAAAGGCAGATGATTTAATTCAAGAGTATCTTGCACAAATGGAGTTACCTTCAACTAGTGATCTTTGTAAAGATATCCAGGAGAGATTGAATTTACAGGATGAGGGCAGTAAAACTGTAAGTGGATGATATTATGACGAACTTGAAATATGTGTAAAATTACAACCATCAATTTTATTTCTTGTAGAATTTTGATCAAGGCATAAAGGAAAAAATTGACATTTATAAGGAGAAGTTGTATGACACGGAGTTAATTAACAAGATTTCGGCAATGGAAATAGAGGTATGTATTCGCGAATAAATGTATACATTAGCACTTTTCGTTTTTATTTCATTCTACAGTCAATATGAATTTATTTTCTCTGGAAATAAGTACATTTATGCATTCTCCAATAAAGTATAATAATAAATTATATATAACTTTAAATTCAATATAAATAATTATTTAGTTTCTATAAAATTTGTGTTAAAATTAGACTCCTCCAAACGTAGAAGATGAGGATGAGAATGAAGATGAGGATGAGAATGAATGTGTCATGTGCTCGCGAACTGCAAATGAATTGGATCTATACAGATGCACAGGTTGTACAGGTGATCTCTACTGTCCTTCATGCTTTGAGAGTTCCCATGATGAAAATGAAATGATGGACAAGCATAAAGCAGTTCACTTTATCAAGAAAGATAAAAGGGATAAATTGTCTTCTGCAAAGATGAGCCTTATACAAAAACTATTATCTAACTAACGTCAGATTGTCAAAAGAATAATTATTGACAATTTATTACTGCATTATATAAAAACATTTTTTGGAGACGGTTTTATGCTGATTTACACTGTTGATTCTGCTACAATTAGCACTGCGTACACGAAACTATTGTAACTGGAAATGCTTCTAACAAACATACAAAATAATTTAAAGATTTCTTCATTTGCTTAACGCAGGTGATTCTTTCTGTCTCTGGGAATTGAAAGTACGCTTTACCGCTCGCTTTTGGCTGTGTCGTTCTGTAGTTGTAATTTTTATTGTCATTTATTAACTTTATTATTAATTTTGTTTTTAATATTATACAACAGATGGATATAATAATGCGCACTCGTGTACAAGTATAGTCAGGCATAGATGATATCGTGTTAACGCGCTTATCATAGGAACGTCAATATATTTATAATTCTTCAGAATAAAGTTATTTTGACTTCGCAAATTTTGAAGTCTTTCTGATATGTTCAAGTTTTGTCTCAAACTATGTCTATATGTTTTTCAATCCATAGCTTTAAGCGTTTTTCATTGAACTCACATCTATTATGGCATGTGATGAGGTGTAATATTTCCGTGTGTAATCGTTCATAATGGCCAACCAGAAATTTGATTCAGATTTGGCACGAATAACTATCGTACATGGTTCTTGTCAATGTTTGTAGCAGAAATTTTGTTACTTTGCGCATTTTATAACATTGTAAAGCTTAATTTTATTGATGTTTTTACTATATAAAATTAATTCGTTGTTTAAAATTCGCGTTAATTGGAAAAATGTTGAATTGATTTTCTACTGTTGCCATTACGCGCAATGTTACATTTTGTTCAGTTACATCGTAATATCCATATAAATATTGCAGTAAATTCTATATACATCGATAAAGTATTATTAAAGATCGATTTTATAGAAGTTGACTGTGTTAAATTTAAACAATTAACTCATAATATTAATTTCGAAATTTATTTTTATCCTAATGTTTTGTTGCATAGATATATTTACAAAACAGCAATGGTTGATTTTTATTTAAATTAAATTTTTATCGTTATCCGGATTTAATTGTCTTTGTGCGTGATAATTATGGAAAACATGCAATTCTGCAAGAACGTATGACGATATTATTGTATCGTAAATACGTATGTTTATGAAGCATCCGTATAATAGTTAATTTTCAGATGCTTATATTGACGGTCGAGAGATCATATCAACAGTCAATAATGGGAGCTTTCCAGCAAGCAAATACAATTAGACACAGTGTCAAATACTGGAGCACGTAAAGTTGTTTGTTGGAACATTATTTGATTCTCAATGAAGTTAGTTCGCGCTTCATTAAATATGATTTGTTTTCTTCCACTAATTTTTATAAAATTAAAGACTTAAAAAAAGAAATTAAAAATAATTTAAAACTCCATAAATTTTTTATTATTAAAAATATAATATTTATTTCATTTAAGGCTCCTGAGTAGTCACCGCGGCCATGTTGAAACTGTGACGTCAGAGGCGAGAAAAGACACGCTGAAGATTCTTGCGTCTCATTTCCAAATAAAAAGATAATCGAATAAAAAAAAATTTTTTTTATCGCTTTAGCACACTTCCAAAATATACCGGATACTATTCTTTTCCCTTGACAGTTAATAAATAGCCGTCAAATAAATGTAAAAACATAGCCTAGTCATGCATGGAAAATCGCGGTGTGACAAACTGTCGAAAAGAGTGGAAAATCTTCCTTTCACGTAGTGTATTACTTGTTAAGATTGGTATCCGGTGTATTTTAAGGGTTTCATAAATACGTCGCACGTAACAGCACTAGCACAGAACGAATATTAACGAAATGACACGCAAGAAAAAATTGGGTTGACAACACGTCAGAAGTGAGAAGTGACACGTTGAGAATTCTTGCGTGCCATTTTTAAATAAAAAGATATTTGGATAAAAAAAAGGTAATTATTTAGAATACCCGCCTCACCTCAAATGTTGATGAAAATATACTCATTTGACGCGTTTTTGCACGAAATGAAAGAATCTGGCAGAAAAACGTGGCGGTCTGCCTCGCGAAGCGAGATATTAAGCGTTAAAGTTTTTTTTTCTTGGGTGTTTTCCGGGGGGTTTTTGGAAGAATCCTCTCGGGTGAGAGGGTAATGTGCCTTCAACTGTCCTTTCAGTTATATAGCACAGGGTCTCTAGTTCAACTTCTGTATTTCTCTATATTAGTACTCCTATTTATATTATCTTTCCTATCTTCTTTATATATTTAAATATACAATCCAGCGTACACCAGTCTTTTTCTTTTATAACCTCAACAAGATCTATGTTACCCATAATGCCCCTATCTCTCAGTGCTCCATCTAGAATTATTCTCTCCTCATCGTACTTACTACACTGCCATATCACATGATCAATACTCTCCTTTCGTTTCCACACTCACATCTCTCACTCTCTATATATTGTTTTCTCGCCAGCGACTCGTTTAGATTAAAATGGTTTGCTCTTACTCTATTAAATAACGTAACAAAGTACCTTTCTGCATTTATTTTATGGAACCACGGCTTTGTCTCTTCTCTGTTATAGGGCGGTATTCATAGTCGGTTCTTATATTTAAGATCGTCTTAAGTACAATCTTAAGATGTCATGAACCAATCACAGAGCCGTATTAGCGTTTTAAGACGTTACTTAAGACGGTCTTGAAATAAGAACGGACTATGAATACCGGCCATAGAAATTTCTAAAATAAAACTTGCCTTTATATTCTGCGTCTTTGATTATACTTTCCTGTGTCTGGTTCCAAGTTTCCTTTTTGAATAGTCTTAGGTAGTCCCTCAGGGGTACCTGGATCAATCCCTCATCCTCTTCCTCTGTTGCTTCCTTTGCCAATTGATCTGCCATCTCGTTTCCATATATTCCTACGTGAGCCGGAATCCATATATATATTATCCTTTTTTCCCTTTGTTTCGTTAAGTCAAAGTGTCTTCTTCTTATTTCCATTATAGATCGATTTTTATACACATTTATGTGATTATATTACGGATAGCTTCAAGACTGGATTTTGAGTCTGTTAGAATAATAATGTCTCTTCCTCTATTTTCTTCCTGGACTTCCAACAGCTGTAATGCCGTTTTTATTGCAAATCCCTCTGCTGTAAATGATGTACATACTTTTGGTAAGCTCATGTTATAGCCCATTTCTTTACCTTCTATAACTATACTTGCTCCAGTTGATTTGCCTGTCTTCCTTCTTGAACCGTCTGTATATATCCATGTTGCGTTGTTGTCTATATTATATTTGTTCGTGATTTCTTCTATTAATTTTTTATCCGTACTTTTTGGTTCCTTTCTATATTTTCCAGTTTCCAGGTCTACCTTTATTTCTCCTGTCACTACACTATGGCCGGTATTCATAGTCGGATCTTATATTTAAGACCGTCTTAAGTACAATCTTGAGATGTCATGAACCAATCACAGAGCCGTATTAGCGTCTTAAGACGTAACTTAAGACGATCTTAAAATAAGAACGGACTATGAATACCGGCCTATAACTCTCTTCAAATACTTCGAATTTTCTATTCTCTCCTAATTTGTCCTTAAGCCATTTTACTCTTTGCCATGCTATACTTAAGATACTTTTCTTGTGTAACGGTTGTCTATATCTTGCGTACGTTTCTTGTTGTACTAATTCTTCTAAGCGTTCACTTACTTCTGGATCTCCATATTTCATGTTTTTAGTTACAAAATTTCTTGCCAGCATTCCTGCTCGATCTCTCAACAGTCTAACCTTTGCCTCTGCCACTATAACATTATTTGGGGTGGAGTTTCTATAGCCCATCGCTGTGCGGATTCCCATATATTGTGCTCTTTCAAATTTTAAACTCCATAGATTTTCTTTTGGGTAATAAACAAAGTTACCGTAGTCTGTAATTGATCTTACAAGACTCTTGTATAGCATTAAAGCTGTGTTAACTTCCATACCTTTAGATTTCTTATTAAGATATGTCATAATTAAATTGGCTCTATTTACCTTACCTCTAACTTCTTGGATTTGTTTATGGAATTTAAGTCCGTTGTCCAATCATATTCCTAGGAATTTTGCCTCTCTTTTGTTCCATATATCTTTGTTATCTAGGCAGCGATCACGTAACTTTTCTTCTAGGGCGGAAACGTGAAAAGTGAAAAGTTTCAAGTGACTATCTCTTTCTATTCAATACCAATAGAAAGAGATAGTTATATGAAACTTTTCACTTTTCACGTTTCTGCTCTAGGAGAAAAGTTACGTGATCGCTGCCCTAAGTCTTATTGACATATTTTTATTCCATCCTCCGGACTTGGAGAATTCCACCAGAACTGTTTTTTTTCGGTTCTATTTTTAGTCCAAGTTTCTGTAATCTAGTATTGAGCGTATTTACTGCTTGTTCTAATTTTTGTTTATTTAGTGTCCTATTACTACTTGTGACGTAGATTGCTATATCATCCGCAAATTGCACTGTACGAACGTCCTCGTCCAGATTATCTGTAAGACTAGATGTATATATTGCATATAAAATGGGGCTTAGGACTGCCCCCTGTGGTAGGCCTTTACATACTTTTCTGTTAACAGTTTCCTGACCGTTTATAATAAATTCAGTCTCTCTATAGTATAGCCATTTACTAATAAATTTGTAAATATACTTTGGACATTTAATATCTTTTAATTTATCTAGTAATATACTATATTGTACATTGTCATATGCCGATGAGACATCTAGAAATGCGACCAATGAGTAATGCATTTTGTACATACCTATTTTAATATCCATAGTCATTTTAGTCAGATTTTCTAGGCATGACTTACCTCTTCTAAACCCGTTTTGGTCCTTTGCTAATTTATTTTCCTTTTCTGCCCACCATACTAATCTTTCGTTTACCATTCTTTCCAGTTTACTCACACACGACGACAGCGCGATTGGTCTCACCTTTTCTTTTCCCACTTTGTCAATGAACATGACCTGATATTTCCTCCATTCATCCGGGAATTCATCCATGGTCCACACTTCGTTAAATATCTCCAACAAACTCTCCTCCATTATTTTAGGCATACTCTTCAGCATCCTATACTCGATTCCGTCTCTACCTGGTGCCGTATTTCTTCTCACCATTTCTTTTGCTCTTGTAAATTCTTCTGGTTTAAATGGTGCCTCTATTGATTCTTCGCTATATTCCTCCATTTCTTCCTCCTTTCTGTTTCCTATTACATCTGGTGGTGCTAACTTTTCTATTTCTTGTCTAATCACTTCTTCTCTATCTTTCTCTATCCACTTATTCCATTGAATGTTTTTTCTGCTATTTTTAAAAATTCTCATTGTATTCCATACATACGTGAGTCCCGTGAATCTATTAATTGATGCACAGAAGTTTGTAAAATCCTCTCTTTTTTTGGTGTTTATTACCTTTCTAGCTATTGCTCTTTTTCTTTTATATTCCACGAATGCATGTAATGTTTTGTATCTTCTAAATTCATTAAACGCGTCTTTTCTGTCTTGTATAGCTTCGTTACATTCTTCATCCCACCATTTAACTTGCGGTGTGTTAGTTCGTCTTTCTCTATTATCCTTTACCCGTTTTACCGTAGTAGTTTCTTTCTTACCTTTCGTAACATATCTTATTGCTTCCTTAATAATCTTTATAAAACTTTTGTATCTTTCCTCTATATTATTATCTTTGTCTTGCACCTGCTTGTATATATCTTTTTCCTTTATTATTTCTAACATAGCGTTTTTTAATTCTTTCCAGTTCGTTCTTTTTGTACTAATTCTATTGGAAAGTTTTCTATAAGGATATATCTCCGAATCCACCTTTATTTCTATTGGATAGTGATCCGATCCCCAGGTATCCATTAGCTGCCCGCATTCTATGCGGTGTGCCATATTCGCTGGTGTAAAAGCTAGGTCTATATTTGAAGAATTCTGTCCTAGCTCTCCTTGTCTAGATATTGTATCCGAGTTCACACATATCCAATCTATATTATCGGCGGCTTCCCATAACCTATCTCCATTTACATCCGTATCTATACAGTTCCAGGTGACATTGTGAGCGTTGAAGTCTCCTGTGATTATCGTGTTCGTCCAGTCTTTTGCCTCTTCAAACAAATTCTTCCAGTTTCTTAATGTCGTAAATACTCCCGGTTTCCTGTAAATTGCAATTATGTTTACTTTCTCTTTACTATTTATTATTTTAATTCCTATTGTTTCAAAATCCTGTATTTGCTTTTCATATTCTTTAATTAATTGGAATTCTAGATCTTTCTTAACACATATAGCTATTCCTCCACTTATTCCAATACTATCCCTTTGACAAGTATTGTATCCTGAAAAAGATATTCTAGTGTTAATATTACATTTAGTTTCTGTTAGGATCATAATATCATATTCCTTAATTCTTTTAATAATCTCATTTTTTTTTTAAAACCTCTGCAGTTCCATAATAAGATTTTTAGTGGCATTTTGTTAGTTTTATTTGCCGGGTAGGGATTCCTGAGGTAGCTCCTTTAAAAATAAGGAAAGCTAGCCAGAACTGTTTCTTCATTTGTTCTACCAATTCTTTTTGTCTCCTTAGTTCCTCCTCACCTTCCTGATTTCTCCTTGTCCTTTCTTCTTCTTTTTTCCATGTATTTTTTTCCTCTTCTATATTTTTCTTCTTATACTTTATTTGTAAATTCTTCATATTTTCCAGGGTATTTTCCACTATGTCTCTAAATTGTTGGTTTTGTTGTAGTAGTTCCACTGCTTTCTCTACAAAGTCAAATGACACCCGATTGTACTGACTTTCCTGTTACGGATTGTCTCTCCATTACCTCTTCCTCATCTAACGTCCCTGGTCTTTGTTTCTCTGTTATTTTTGGAGATATATTTGTATCCCTCCTTTGTAAGGCTATACCTTGTTTTCCCTTGTTAATTTCTTCTTCTCTATTGTTGAATTGGCTATAGTATTCTGTATTTCTATTCCTAGTATTTGTCCTTTCCGTATTTCTGTCTTCTCCTGTACTTTGTCTTTGACTGTTTTGTTTCCACCTCCTCTCCCATGTGTTTTTGTTTTCTTCTATTCCTAGAATCCGATTGTTATTATTGTCCTCCCTATCTCTTTCCACCTTTCTTCCCTGATTTGCTCTCCGAGGATTTCCTTTTACCGTTTCCGCATAACTAGGCCATTGGTTTGATTTTTCATATCTATCATAGCTTCTTACTTTTTCTTGTTCGTTGCCTTCTAATATGTGTTTTGCTGCACCAAAAGATACGTTTTGGTATGCCATTATCATGTTTATATTTCTATTTGTCTCGTATACCACGCAACCTCTAAATGTGGACCTGTGTTGTCCTCCACAGTTTCTACATTTCATTTGTTTGTCACATCTTCCATGGGCTTTATCCCCACATATAATACATGCTTCTTCGCTCTTACATAAAGTTTTTATGTGACCGTATCTGAAACATCTAAAACATTGTTTTACTGGCGAAATATATGGCCTCACTTTCATAGGTAATGAATGTAGTTCCGGGAAAAGTCTAATGCTATTTCTTATTTTATTTCCTTTCATTGTTATTATTATATAATGTTACCAGTATCTTCTTCTTTCATTGTTTTCGTTTCTCTATCCCATCTTTTTCTGTACATACATTCTATCTTCAGTATTTCTGACTTGTCCGTAATGTCCTCCCAGAATTCTAATAATGAATCCGGATAATCTTCCACTACGCCCTTGCACGATAAGCTTCTGTATTCGATGCCCGCCGTAATTCCTGTGGCTTCGCTGTTCTTGGCTATCGTGTCTAAGCAAAAATTAGCATCTCTATAATTAGTAAATTTGGCTTCTGCCGTAGCATAACCTGTCATAGTAATATTATCCGGGAATATATGTAAATTCAGTAATGACTTCCATACCTTCCATGAGTTCTTACCTCTCTTAGCTTGTGTTCGTTTGTTAGTTATCTTAAGAGTAACCTTAAAATCTCCTTTGTGTCCCTCTTCGAATCTTTCACCGCCTCTTGGTATCATATCATTACCCACACAGCACACGATATTGCGATATCCACTAGATATCCAAGGAATATCTCAATAACCGTAGGATCTCCATGGGATCGCATTATGTCCAATTGGACATGTGGATCACTCTGGGATATCCTCAGGATAAAGTGTGCTGTGTGGGTAACATCGATCTCACTAATCTTCTTTAGAATGCCGTTGCAGTTCCTATATATTTCCCTTTCTACTTTCTTCACTTCCTTCTCGGTATCCATATTGTTTCTTTTTAATTCTTTGTCCTGCACTACTTTATCAATCGTCTTTACTATTATATCTTCGCTTTCCTTTTGTGTTAATATCACGTGTTCGTTATGTTCTTCGTTGTCTTCGGTCGAACTTTCCTCTGATTGGCTGTCCTTCTCGTCACATGACTCTTGGTTCGTCATGGCTACCTCTTCTTTCTCGTTTTTGGCGCGCTTGACGACTTTCTCCCACCCTTTTTCATCCTCTCCCGGCTTCTCGCATTTTTCTTCCGTCGCACCTCGTTTACCGAGTTTTGGCGATTTCGTTTTCTGTTCAATCTCAGACTTATTTGGCGAGATATTTTCCTTGTCTTTTTTATTCGTAGATCTATTCTTATTTCTATTCTTCTTCGACATTGTCTCTTTATAATAGCATCTTCTCTCTTGTATTGTTATACCCCCATATCTCTCCCCCCTCGATATCGGGGGGTTCCACCTCCTCCCAACTATCCGTCTCTCTATCTAATATGAATGGATAATTAACTTTTCCTAATCCAATTAATCCCTCTCTATCCCTATCTAAACAAACTTTCCAGAAAAATCGCTCTCAGATCGCTAGGTTAGAAACGCGTGCGCACGCCACGACGGCTCGAACCGAACTCCTTGGGTGTTTTCCCCGGTTGGGGAGGTTAGAGTGCCTTCAACCTGCCTTGCGGTTGTATAGCACAGGGTCCCTTGTTCTTTCTTCTTCTTTTTATATTGTTAAATAATTTTTCCTATCTTCTTCATGTAATTATATATGCAATTGAGTGTGAGCCAGTCTTTCTCCTTAATTGCCTTGATAATGTCAATATTACACGTTATGCCTTTCTCTCTCAATGATATATCTAGGGTTATTCTCTCCTCATCATGTTTGCTACACTGCCATATTACATGATCAATACTTTCCACTTCGTACCCGCAGTCGCATCTTTCACTATCAATATAATTTTTTCTTGCCAGGGAATCGTTCAAATTGTAATGATTTGCTCTTATTCGGTTTAGTAATGTCACAAAGTATCTTTCAGGAACGGCTGAACCGATCACGTTCTAATGCTGGATTCACACTGCATCCGACGTCCGACGTACGACGTCCGATAACCAATAGGAGAGTTTATTTTCTAGAGACTTTAATATCGCTAGTTAAAGTCTCTAGAAAACAAACTCTCCTATTGGATATCGGACGTCGTACGTCGGACGTCGGATGCAGTGTGAATCCAGCATAAGTA
>NJRQ01002399.1:1697-14518 GCA_003063805.1 Aphaenogaster ashmeadi | reverse complement strand
ATCCGTTTCAATGTGAAGAATCAAGCGCATGGACGGGTACGGATAGTATGCGTGTAGAGGCGTATGTGTAATTATTTCTCGAAAATGGTATGTCGGAAAATAATTTTATCGTATATGGTTGAATTCGTATTAAAATAACCTTTAATTTGGTTATAAAAAATTATTTTAATTTAAAAAAATGTTAAGTGGTGGGGGTATGTTAAACAATAAAAAATTTAAAAAATGTTTTAAAATCATTATTATAAAATACTCTTGAAACCATTCAATTTCCATTTTTTTTCATTTTTCTATCTCTTATAGTTTCTTCAAAGGGGTGTTTCACGCCCTTAACGTGCGAGAACGCACATATAAAAAAATACGTGTCTCTTATTTTTGTCTATATTTTAATATATCCAAAGCTTATTGAAATCGGAGGGGGACACTTGGTTGTGTTCCCTCATAAGACCTAAAAGCAGCAAAAAACTAAGACTATTCCAAAAAGTCCAATTTTTTGCTTACATAGCTACAAAATAAACAAAAAAGGTCTAAAAAATCGGTTGCACCATGAAAAGTATTCTTTGTAGTTCTCAGATAATGCATGATTTTTTTGGAGATTTTTAATTCCATTTTAAATGACGGAAAAAAATCACCGGCCCAACATGAAAAAAACGACGGAATCAAGGGTTTTCGAGATCCGAGTTTCGGAGTTTGACGGCGCGTGCAAGCTAAACGACTGACTTGACGATAAATGTTGTTCGGATCATTATTGTAGATAATTTTACGGTCTACAAAAAAGGTACGTATAGTTTGTTACCCTATCTTGCTTAGTTTTCCAGATATTTGAGAAAAAACAAAAAAAGTCGCAAATATATTATAATAAGTATAAGAGAAAATGCCATTTATGGTCGTGGCGGTTCTTGGTGCCCAATAATAATTATTTATCTGAATATTCCTACTCATGCGAACTGCGCGCCGCATATTCGTCGGTCTTGAAACACAGTCCTTACATGAAGCCGGAATAATTAATTCGCATATATTAAATTGACGAGCAATTCAATAATTTTTTATGTTTACTAGCATCTATAAGATCCCCCCGTCCCCCCATTCTCCGAAAAAACTGTGAAGAACTTATTGCGAAAAATAACACCTCAACCAGGATTCGAACCTGGATCTCCCGTCATTCCGTACGGGCGTCCTACCAATTCGACTATTCTTCGGAGAACGGCTTCCCACCGCAGTCGACTCATCTTGAATTTTAATGTATTTGATGGATTTTATAAAATAAGCTGTTTTAGTTTTTTGGGATTGCAAATTCAATATCAAATTTGAAAATCCAAAATGGCGGAATCATTGCGAAGTAGTCAAAAACCAAAAAGAATATCATTTGTTTAAAATATGTCGCCTGAAATATGACGTTCAACCAACTTATATTTGTTATTGCGAGAAATATCACCACATGCCTCAATTGTCGAATTGGTAGGATGCCCGCACGGAATGACGGGAGATCCAGGTTCGAATCCTGGTTGAGGTGTTATTTTTCGCAATAAGTTCTTCACAGTTTTTTCGGGGAATGGGGGGACCGTGAGCATAAAAAATTATTGAATTGCTTGTCAATTTAATATATGTGAATTAATTATTCCGGCTTCATGTAAGGACTGTGTTTCAAGACCGACGAATATGCGGCGCGCAGTTCGCGTGAGTAGGAATATTCACAAAAATAATTATTATTAGGCACCAAGAACCGCCGCGACCGTAAATGGCATTTTCTCTTACTTATATTTGTTTAATATCGCGGTCTTATTCTTAATTTAAAAAAGTCGCGTTTTTTGTTTTTAACATTTTTAATAACTTTTTATTCCCCGTTAATTTTGCGAAGCAAAATAAATCCCACTTATAGCACCTCAAACCAAAGTGATTCATGGTGATTGCAGCCTGTGAAGACTAATTGGAAAGTTCGATATCTAATATGACTGACCTAGTGTATAAAGATTCCGCCGAGAGAGAGGGATCTCAGGGGAGCATGTGGTCTCTTTCTATTCGCACTGCGCATGCTTCGTACAGTCCTCGTCAAAAGTTTGTTGGTTAGAAGCTGTGTGCGCTATGCGCTGTGCGTATCATACGGAACGGAACCACAGTCTAACTATACACAGTTGCGACATTGAGCGTTGGCACCTTTGATGTAGGTGGTCCCAAGTTACATGACCTATCGCCATTTTGAGAACTGTACACGCGCTTAAATTTTGATGTTTCTGATAAGCTACGAAGTTGATTATTATGGGCGGTTTCCAGCAAAAGACACAGATGACACAGTGTAACACAGTGAATCATTTCATCTTTGTTTAGCATTGGCAAACAACAAGCAGGTAAATATACCGATTAACGAACCCCTCTCCAACGACGTTGACCTTGACATATGTTGTCAAGGTCATGACCCTGAGTAACATACAAAAAGTTTTAGCCTTCGGATTTTGTTCGTTAAAAAGTTATTAACAAATAAAGTTTAAAAAATAGAACATTACTTGACAAGAATGTTATTTCCGAGGCCCTTTAATTTGATAGGTGTATTTGATAGATTTTTTACCGAGAAAAAGAATGCCGCAAACCACAATGCGTTACGATGCATAGTTTCGAGATATCGATTTTTAAATATAATAAGTTGCAAATCCATGTAAAATCTGTAAATCTTCGCCTTACTAAATAGACGAGTCTACAATATACTAAAAATAATAGATATTGAAAAATTAGCAAGACCCCGTACGCAAGGTAGGACGTATCATTCTTTTGACGTGTAAGATCTCCTGTTCTTCTCGTTACTCGTATCTGGGTTACGACCGGTACCGATATTCGCACTGTTTGGGGGTTATGCTTTCTATTTCTATAATAGACACTAGTTCTATGATAGGTGAAACCCTTCCCCCCGGCTATTGTGTCTTTTCCTGTTTCTTTATTCGAATGAAGTTTCGTAACGGAGGGCTCCGCCCCCACCCCCCTGCCGGGGGGTTTCGCCCCCATCCTCCGCCAGGGGGCTTCGCCTTTCTCCTTGGCTCCCCTTTCTCCTACCTTAGACCACCCCATGGGGGCTTCGTTCCCCCATACCCCCCTTGCATTCCATGGTCCAGAGTTACGGAACCCTTCCCCCCGCCGCACCTGTCGCTCCGCGAGGCAGAGCGACACTTCTTTCTGCCAGATTCTTTACGCACTAAAATACACTAAATTGTGAAGTTTCAGCCAAATTACTTCCTTCAGCACTAGCACACATTGGTATGTTTCTCAAACTTTATTTGTTAATAACTTTTTAACGAACAAAGTCCGACGGCAAAAACTTTTTGTATGTTACTCAGGGTCATGACCTTGACAACATATGTCAAGGTCAACGTCGTTGGAGAGGGGTTCTTTATAATCGGTATATTTACCAATACTCATTATTTTACACATTTACAATATATAATAAATATCGTAAGTGCGTATATATGTTGCTCTATATTTAATCTTCTTCAAATAAGGTAAAAGACCCAGTTTCGGACGCTTTTACGTTACCGGTCAATATTTGTTGAAATATCAACGATTTACGTGCTTATCGATGTAAACTCTTTGCATAGCTATATACGTGAGGGTTTCCCCTATCAAAATCACTTATTAGTCGTCTTAAATTCATTGGAAATATTTTTTTAAGAAAAATATGTACGAGTACAAATGTCACTTTCGGAACAACCACAATCCCTCTTGTCCCATTTTCGGGCCGCATATGTCCCAGTTTCGGTACTGTGTATCTCCGGACCTTCGTCGACCTGCCGTAATCACTGGACTGAAAATAATCATGAACAAATAAACCGCCAAAATAAATATAACAATATTCAGAATCGAATAAAATATTAATTCTTCCGAACAACAATTTTAAATATTTGGGAATGACAACAAATATAAGGATATATGCTTATTTTTTCATCTTCTCTTCTGCTTTTTTCTTCTCTTTTGCTTTTTTCATCTTTTTTTTCTGCATTTTTTTTCTTCTCTTCTGCTTTTTTCTTGGCTAATTCTATTTTCTCCTGTTTTATTTTCTTTTGATTCAAGCGTATTAACTTTCTTTGCTCCTTTGCTTCTTCCTGTTCTTTTTTCTTTCGCATCTTCTCTTCGTGAAGTTGCCACCATTTCTGTGACGTCGCCACAGACGGCGTCTTTTCCTTCATTTTTCGCTTAGTATTGGTATCCTTTTTCGGATCTGCCCAAAATAATGCATCTTTGAACGGCTCCGGGATTCCCTCCAAACTTGTACTCGGTCCTTTCTCGTGCCTATCAGGGATACTCATCGATGACGGCTGTTCTTCTTTATGAAAACTGAGTGTTTGCGTGGGTGGCTTTCCGCATTTGAACCGGACGCCGTGATTGAATCCTCTTGATCCATGGTCTTAGCTTGGTTTAACGTCGTGGTGGTATCACATAGGTCCATTGTCTCAAGGCGATCTTCGGGATCCAGTGAGTTACCAGCGCTGAGTTCTGCAAAGTCGAAAACGATTACGTTGTTCGTCGCTGCGAGGGCATCGACGCTATCGTTGTCTACGAAGAAATGAGTTCTGATGCTTTTCGCTTTCTCCCCCTAGTATCAAGGCCGTATCAAGAACCGTCGCATTCGATGATATAAATTGCTCAGATTCATGCGGGATGCTAATTTCTATCAATTCATTGACGTTATCTTTCTATAATGCAAAAATAAAAATAAAATCGTACGAAATTATGACGTCCTTTCGAGTGAAAATCCGATTTTTCCTAAATTAATTAAAATATAAATATTATTAAATTTAATTTTCTAAATCGCCAGTAGTAATAAACATATATGATAGATTTTTAAGTCGACCTAACTGGCAAGAGATGGTATTCTATTAATTACCACGTATCAACCATACGGATTGTGGTCCTCTACGTGTAATAAATTTAATATTAATAAATGCTAAGGGGGGGAGAATCTAATAGATGCTTTAGCATTTATTAATATTAAATTTATTACACGTAGAGGACCACAATCTGTATGGTTGATACGTGGTAATTAATAGAATACCATCTCTTGCCAGTTAGGTCGACTTAAAAATCTATCATATATAAATATTATTGTTTGAGATCGCGATTTCATCGTAGCGTGCATCGATTTCGTCGCACGAAAAGGCACAATGCGTGTGCCTTCGTTGTATCTTATAATCTCATACCTTCAATAAAATCAAAATCATTATATGTAATATCTTTGTGCTTTGCATTATAACATGGGCTTTTCCAAGAACAGTATTCAATCTATAAGTTTCAAGACGTTTCTCGAACGCTGTTTTTATGGTCTAGTGCGATAGAAAAACCCACGTTATAAACATTTGCCGGCGTGAAAAACAACAACAAGTGCTAACGGCCTGTTAACAATATTTCGGCTCGAGTCGGCACGTTGCGGTGACGTAGGCAGCCGATTTCCAATCACGCGTCACAATTCGCGCCTCGCGCATGTCAGGTGCGAATCAACTTCCTCATGCGCGACGGGCTCTTTGGCCGCCACGCGCACGTGAGGACCTGAGGTCACCGTCAACGCTAAGAATCAATTGGTGATTGCCGAGAAAAAGCTCGGTTATAAAGGAGCTTGCTTCGACGGAGACACACTCTCGCTCGCAGTTCACCGCAAGTACAAAACCGCTTTAGTACACCGTCTCGAAGTTGCTTTCGCTTGACCACGAATTTTCACGATCTCGCTTCGCGAACACGCTTTCGCTGCTTGCACGCCGTGCTCAATTCTGTGCGCGCGCTTTCACGGCCTCTTCCTTTGCTGGAAATAAACGAACACTGTTGTACATTTGTAGTTTTTATTTGTAATATACAGCTTTTGTGAACTTATTTTTTGTTGCGAACTGCTTTTCCTCGTGTTTGTCCTTCTCGCGCTATCAATCGCGTATCCGCGCACTCTCGCACAATTATTTTAAATACACGATTCAATTAATTTCCTTTCAGTTAATTAAGACGTGAATCCAACGATGATTTACTTGGATTGGTGCAAACATTATTCCTTCGCTTTCAATGACATCGCCATCGCGTTGGTTCGCCTTTACGAGTCTTTGCAACTTTACCCAGAGCTGAAAAACGCTTTCATCCTTCACCTCTCCATTCCAAATGCCAGATTTTTCGGCATTTTTGAATAATTGGAGAGTCTCCTTGGCTACGCTGTTTTCGATGAAATCCAGGTGCAATTTGGAGTGAGAATCTGGTTGAATCTCGTCCTCAACATCCGGAGATTCCGATTTCGCGAGGTCTTGATCCGACTTCTTAAGCTTGCTATAATTGATCGCGTCTGCGTTAAAGGGGTGGAGCCCACATGTCGCGAGTCCGTTGCGAAGAATTTTCTCCACGTTCAACGTTGTTTCAATGTTCGCTAACTT
Source organism: Aphaenogaster ashmeadi (assembly GCA_003063805.1). Taxonomy (NCBI): domain Eukaryota; kingdom Metazoa; phylum Arthropoda; class Insecta; order Hymenoptera; family Formicidae; genus Aphaenogaster; species Aphaenogaster ashmeadi. The sequence continues at coordinate 8,138 of NJRQ01002399.1, read as the reverse complement.
TAACTGTGATATGTGGGCCAGGCGTTACACCATGGTTACCACGCTGGCTCGACTTACCGTCGAGGGCCAGGAGATGCGGACTCTAGGAATGCACAAAAACGTGAAATGCTGAGACACTCTGTACTTTATTATACACGCATAGCGCAATACATCGGGTTTGCACCCGCTTTCAATTATCGCCGCGCAGGGCGATTCGGTCGTCACACGTGCCAGGAGAGTAATGTTTCGCGCGATGGATGGCAGCCGCGAACCGAGCAATCCGCTATCGAACGCTGCGTAATCTTGCACAAACTGCGTGATCTCGGGGTGGTGGCCAAGCGCGCCCACCCGCGCAGAGGATATAGTGACCCGCGAAGTAATGTCTTCGCCATGCGGCGCACATCGGCTGATGCAAGACCGGGGTTGCGATAATGGCGGCTCGATCCTTCGCTCGGACGCGACGCGCGGCGTGAAGATGCCGCGACACGATCACACTCGCTTCCGCTGTTGCGACAGACGCATCTATTCACAACGCATCTATTCACAACGACAGGCGCTTGATAACGAGCATGACACAATACGACCAATTAAACGACATGAGCACGAAAACGACACGAGCGTTCAGAATGACCGAGCCGTTCCGTACAGTTTTCTTCGCGATAACGAGCGAACACGCGTTACTCGCACGAGCTCGTCGTTCTCTCTTTTGCGACTGAGTGCGACTTTGGGAATGCCGGTGATCCCGCGATTCGGGAACCAATTAGGGACTCGTGTGAGGCCCGCGGGCCAATGCGGGTAAGCCACGATGGTTGTGGAAGACACCTTGCGCTAAGTGCGTAAACTCGCAACCATGGGGGTGACGTGATTACCCGCGGACGCCCACGGATGTCGCTATCGATCAAATTATTGAGTGCGGATCGGGGCTGGCGGCCCACGGTAGCCGCGACGCATGAAATCCCGAACATAACCGCCTGCCTCGGATTTTAATCCGACGAACACTTTACTTATTCTAACGAAAACTGCGGAGCGCCGCCCGCCATGACTAACGGGGGCGTGCACTCAGGACGGAGACGCAATTTCAGTTGCGACATATCCTTAAACTAAACATAATAAATGAACAATAAACTATTTACATGACTTGTTGCGATCGCTTACCCTGTTGAATCGCTGGGTTGTACGTCGCTATGGTTGTTAATGTCAACCGGCAAGGAACACAGTTTTGTAATCCGTGTATAAGTCGCTCGGGCAGTTTTAACTGTCGCGACTCTACTCAAGCCGTCCGAACCGGGATGGCATTTGACGATGCGTCCGAGTTCCCACTGGCTTGGAGGTGCGAGAGGGTTTCTTAGAAGGACGAGTCTTCCGACCTGTGCTAATACTTTGACTGCTCGCCATTTCGGTCTTTGTTGCAGCGTATGTACGTAGTCGTTTAGCCAGGCCTTCCAAAAACGATCGTGCATTTGGCCTAGTAATTGCCACCGAGTTAAACGACTATCCTGTTCGTCAATGAGCATCGGCTCAGGAATGGCGTTAATCGCGGAACCGAGAAGAAAATGTCCCGGAGTTAATGCCGAGTAATCGTCGATTTGGTCAGAAGTTTGTACTATAGGACGCGAATTCAAGCACGCCTCGATGCGGCAAAGGAAAGTCGTCATTTCCTCGAAGGTCAAGGTATGCGAACCTACAGTGCGTTTTAGGTGATACTTGACACTTCGCACGGCCGACTCCCATAGACCGCCGAAATGGGGTGCCGAAGGAGGGAGGAAACGCCACGTTACTCCGTCCTCGGCTAATTTGTTTAGTACCTTCGGATCGCTCGCTGTCTCCCTTTGCGAGCTCACGCTGTGCCCCTCGAAAGTTCTTCCCGTTGTCGGAGTACATCACGCTCGGGATTCCGCGTCGCGCGCAAAATCGACTATACGTTGCAAGAAATGCCGCCGTAGTGCACTCGCTCACAAGTTCGAAATGGAGAGCTCGAGTCCCCATACAAATAAAGAGCGCCACGTACGCTTTGTGGCTTTTGTGCCCTCGACCGGGAGAATTGCGAATAAGAAGAGGCCCCGCGTAATCCACGCCGCAATGAATAAAAGCGCGGAGAGAAGGGCGAATGCGAAAGTCGGGCAAATCGCCCATCAATTCGGTTGCTGTCTCAGCCTTATGTCTCGCGCACATGACACAGTCGTGAAGGACAGCACGTATTACTTGCCGAGCGCGCAACAACCAGTAGTCCTCGCGGATTAGATGCAGTGTCAGAGTCGGTCCTGAATGCAGCGACCGGAGATGGGTATACTGTATTATTAACTTCACAAGGAAATGCGATCCGAGAATGATCGGATGTTTCGTTTTCTCTGGTAATTCCGCATGCCGAAGCCGCCCGCCAACACGGAGCAGTCCGTCCTCATCTATGAAAGGATTGAGGGCGACCACGTGACTCCGCTTCGAGAGCGGAAGATTATTCCGCAATTGGCTTTGCTCGGCAGCAAAGAGTTGACCTTGAATCTCTCGAAGCCAATAAATTCGAGCGTAATTTATTTCCTTAACTGAGAGCGCGGTCGCAGGAGAATGCGACTCCTCCACTGGGTGTTGTTGTCGCATCGCGCGCAAGCGTGCGATAAAGCGCATTAAATATGCCGTGATGTGTAATAATTTTGGCCACGACAAATACCGCTCAGCTAAGTCCCAGATAGGGTGCATGGTGACATGATGTGAAGCAGGAGATCTTTCTTCCAATAAGACATTCTGTGGAGGCGATCTCCTGTCGATCGGCCATTGGTCAGAGGACAATAGCAACCACTCTGGCCCTTTCCACCAGAGCGTAGAACCTGCTAAGTTAGACACCGGCACTCCGCGCGATGCTAAATCGGCTGGATTCGACGCTGAAGGCACATAATGCCATGTGGCATTTGGAAGTTGAGCTTGTATTGCATAAACTCGATTTGCGACAAATGACTTCCATCGCGACGGATGGTGTTGTATCCACGTGACGGAAGAATCTGTCCAACAATGACAGGGAATGTGTCCTATCGAGCGAGATTCCTCAACGAACTTGAGACATCTCGCTAGCAGAAGAGCAGCAGTCAACTTTAAGCGAGGGATGCTCATCGGCTTGAGGGACGCGACTTTTGATTTCGCTACCAACAATGAGCTTTATACCGTGCCTTTGAAGGTACCGCTGCGAAGGTAGACGGTTACTCCATACGCGGAGATCGATGCATCTGAAAAGCCGTGGAGTTCGCAATGCAGAGTAGCAGAGCCGCGTCCCACCCAACGAGGAATCGTAACGTTTGGTAAAAGTGAGAGCTCCGCGCAATACTGAGTCCATTTCTTTGAGAGAGTCAGTGGCAGAGGTTCGTATAGTTTTGCAACCACAGCTGTTGCATAAAAATTTTTGCCATGACAATCACGGGCGTAACCCAACCTAACGGGTCATACATTTTTGCTATTGCGGAGAGAATGTTTCGTTTTGTCACCGAGGTGCAGGGCGACATACAGACGTGAAACGTAAATGAGTCGCTAGTGGGATTTCACGAAATCCCGAGAATTTTAAGATTCTCATCATTAGCGAAAAGATTATCACTGGCGAGACCGTGATCGGTTGGATCAATTCCTTCCAACAGTGTCGGACAATTGCTCGCCTATTTTCTTAAATGAAAACCTGCCTCGCTCAGCAATTGAATTAATTGATCCCTTGTATGTAATGCAAGAGGTTTATCGTCTGCTCCAAACACACAGTCATCCACGTACAGATTGTCGGTCAAAACTGGCTTAGCTACTGGAAATCGAGAACCTTCGTCGTGGGCAAGTTAATGTAATACGCGCAGAGCAAGATACGGGGCGCATGCGGTGCCGTAAGTAACGGTGAGGAGGCGATATTTTTTGACTAAGTCATCCGTTGGACATTTCCACAAAATTCGTTGATAGTCAGTATCGGCTTCGTCAATCTTGATTTGGCGATACATTTTTTCAATGTCTGTCGTGTAAACATAGCGATACTGCCGCCACCGCATGAGAACTGCTGCGATATCTTGCTAGAGTTTCGGACCGACCATCAAATGGTCATTATGCGAGAGACCATTGGAGGTTTCATGCAAGGCGTTGAAGACGACTCGTAGGCGAGTCGTCAAACTCGTCTCGCGAATCACTGCATGGTGCGGGATGTAGACGACAGGGGGAGAGGGTGACACATCCGACTGCACGAGAGCCATATGATTTAAACTAACATACTCGTTTAAGAAGGCGTTATACTCCGCGGCGAGGCTTTCGTTTTTGTCAAGCCGTTTCAAGGTGTTACGGAGTAAACAGAGCGCGGAGGACTTTGATTCTCCGAGATCTATCGGAGGATCTCCTTTAAAGGGAAGTCGCACTATGTAGCGACCGGAAGAGTCACGCGTGTGAGTTTTGAGGAAATGATCCTCACAGCGTTGCTCTTCTTCAGTGAGATGAGTGCGGAGGGGAACTTCCTCCGTTTCCCAGAATTGACGTAATTGCGTTGTCAATTCAGAGTTTGAGCAACAGTGAAGCGTTGCGATCACTGATGAGTGCGTCGGAGGTTCTGCGGAAGTAATTCCGGACAGGATCCAACCGAAAACAGTATTCTGCGCAACGGGCTCGTTGAGAGAGCGCCGTCGAAAACCATTGAACAATAGAGAACCGTACAAATCAGCACCGATCAGTATATCGATACTATCAAAACTTGACGGATCCTGATCTGCGAGCGTTAATCCGTACAGGTAATTTAACGTGCAGAAATCGCGTGCCTTTGGAAGCATGTACGTCGTGAGTGACCTTAAGACTAACGCGGACGCGGGGAACGAAGGGCCTCTTCCGTCGCGCGCCGCAACGTTGATCTGTACCGCATGATTGGCGGCGACTGCCGCACCGCCGATACCGGAAATCGAGACCGATATCTTCTGTCGCTTTAATCGCAAGCGCTGAGCTAAACGTTCTGTAACTAAAGTCATTGCTGAACCTTGGTCGAGCATGGCGCGAAATATACCGTGTCTGCCGTCAGGCGCGCTTACGCGAATCCATGCAGTCGCTAATAAAATTCCAGACTTCTCCAACTTTGATGGTGATAATAAATGAGACGTTATCTGACTGAGTTCGGCTGATGGCAGACGTTGATGCATCGCCCATTTCGGATGGCGGCGAATTTACTTCGACATGAAGCAACGAGTGATGCCTTTTCTGACAAGTTCGACACGTGTTTTGACTTTTGCAATCGTTTCGCAGGTGTTTCCCACTGAGACAATTGAAGCACCGGCGAAACTTGTTGACTAGTTCGCGTCGTTGAGCGACTGATTTGACTCGAAACTCAGGGCACGAAGAGAACGCGTGATCTTGCTGACAAACAGGGCATTTGACTGTATTTACCGTGTGACTTTGAATGACCGGTTTGTTGTTACCGCGTCGACTTGCCACGGCGGCCGATGGAATGTCCTCGAGCGCCCGAATACGCACGGCGAGAAACTCCTCAAGAATTTTGTACGTAGGGTAATCCGCGGTGTTACCTAAATGTAACTCCCATGCCTTTCGTGTATTTCTATCCAACCTCTGAGTAATTATATAAACGAGGAAATCGTCGCATGAATCGACCGCTCGACCAAGATTCTTCAACGCATGAATAGCCATCGATGCTTTGTCTCGCAACGCAGTCAGCTCCGAAGCTGACTCCGAAGTTACATTCGACAATGTATGTAAGATATAAACGTGTTCATGCACGAGCCGCCGTTTGTTTTCGTACCGTTGCGTTACGATCTTCCACGCGACCTTATAATTCGCCTCAGTAATTGGCAACGCTTTAACCGAATCGAGAGCTTCTCCCTTTAAACACGAAAGAAGATAATGCATGCGCGTAATATCGGATAACTCCGTGTTATCAACAATGACGGAGCGAAAATGATCGCGAAACGTTTCCCATTCGGTGAACTCACCACCAAACTTCGGTAAACTTATCCGGGAAAGAGGCGGCGTCGTCCTGGATCCGATGAACATCGAATTTAGGCTGCCCGACGTCTCCGCGGCGTTCGGCTGCGTCAGCCACTGATAGCGGTCCGCCATGTGATCCAAGGCCTCGTAGAAATTCTCTTTGCATGTGAGAAATTGTTGGTTAACAAAATACTCTTCTGTTTCTTGCGCCTCCTTCGTTGAGGTGACGAGGAGTTTTGCATCAATTTGCTCGCACTGAACAAAGGATGTTTTCAGCTGCACGATTTGCTGCTGAACGACGGCTGCAGTCAGCTTGGCTTTCCCGATCTTCTTGAAGTTGGTGGGCGCACGCTCGACCGCTCGCATGGCGACATTTTGTCGCGCGAGTAATTCCTCCATTTTAACGAAATGAGTTTGCACGCGCACTGTCGAACCGTGACGCTAGTAAGAAATGCACGTGATCCTTTAGGTACGGATATCTTGATGTACGGAAATCTTGACGCGAATCTGGTCTTAACGCGACCGGAAATCTTC
>NJRQ01002390.1:0-11500 GCA_003063805.1 Aphaenogaster ashmeadi | reverse complement strand
TATATATATATATATATATATATTTAATTATATAAAATATACTATATATATATATAGTAAGTTTATAGCTATTATGTACAATAATGTCCAGGGATAAAATATAGCGACATATTTTGGCAGATATTCTCTCTCTTTCTTTCTGCTTTTCCTTCTCCGTCCTTTTACCATTTCTTCTTTCATTCTTACGAAAGTAACAATTTGATACAATCCGTAAAATTCAATAATTTAATAATTAGAAATACATTTTACGGCTTGTATCCCTTGTAAATGTTTATCACCTTTCCTCGTTTATATCTTAAAAGCAACTGGAGATCCAGGCTTTTATGGATTATACCAATCGAGGAACAACAACGAGAATGATATCACCAGAAGGAAGAAGAGGATCCACACCCTAAGACCGGCGTTCCGCTGGATCGCTTGTCGAATTTGTTCGTTCGCCTCTTTCACATTCTCCGTCGATCCGACCACCGTTGTCATCAGCCTATCCAGATCCTTGTCCTGGTCCAGGACCTTCTCCGTGAAGATCTCCTGAAGCTCGGCGATGTGCACAACCTTGCTCTCAATCTGCTTCACTTCCTCCGTCATGGTGTTCAGTTCGTTGTACAACTGCTCGTTCTCCGATTCGAACATCTGGACGTCCTCGGCTGACAATTCCCCCTCGTACGTCAACGTGTTGACGTCCCCGTTGATCTCCTGAATCTTCATCGGGCTCGACTCGTTCGAGCCGTTCCTGGTCTCATGATCGTCCACGGATCTCTCCATCGTGTTCAGTGCCGATCTTCTGGCCATCGACGGCTGACCGGCGGCTCTGAGATCCGCCTGCAGCCTGGCGTTCCTCCGCATCTCCATGGCCCTCTTCACGCGCATCGCCTTCTGCTCCGAGTATATCTTACAGACGTTCTTCAGGTAGTCCTCTATCAGCAGCAGCATAATCTCGCGATGCTCGACGTTCTGCTGGGTGATCTCCGTGGACGCGGCGACCTCCCGCTTCAGATCCTTGACCAGCTGCGAGCAGGTGCTCATTATCCGCTGCGCGCCCAGGTCGATCTCGTCGCGCTCCGTGTCCGTCATGTGCGGCGCGGCGGACAGGTAGTTGGAGAAGTTCAGGTAGGCCCTGCGGTTCTCCAGCAGGAACTCGCGCAGCTTGGAGATCTGCACGACCACCGCGTGCGCCTTCGCGCAGAAGGTGCTCTTGCTCCTGGCCCGCCGTGGCCGGTACTCCGTCGGCGTGCCGAGCTCCTTGTTGCGCAGATTCACCGCCTTCACGCTGGCCTTGAACAACGCGCTCACGTCCATCCCTGCGGGGATTCCCTGGATCTCTCTGGAGGCGCGGCTCGTCGAGGCTCCCCGCCGAAATTTTTCCGGCGCGAATAGCAATTACCCTGCAAACATTCGGATGTATTCGAGGCGTCTCGACAACAAAAGGTCACATCTGTGGGGAGCCGAGATGAAACTGAAGTATTAAAATTCAGGAAATTCTTTTTCTCGTAACTCACCTTACTCTCTCCCTGTCAGCGCCTCATTTATATCGTGTTTACGAATGCGCCGATTATATTAAATGTCTTGACGGCCGTGATATCATTTGTAATCGTAAAGCACGGTGATGTGCTTGCGTTTCCTTGCTTAAGTAAATTAATAAAATAGTAAAGGGATATAATCGTCAGTTTTGTAAACACCTGTCACACATCGAGCTGCTGAAAGCGAATTAAAGTGAGGTTAGGTACGGGTATGAACGTGCACACCTGTTCTATATAGGTTCTAGGTGCGTGAAAATAAGCGTAAGAACGATGCAACGATCAATCGGAATAAGAAAACATACCGAACATACGTCCTCCTTTCATAACTCGAGCAAGAAATGATATTCTCGATATTACATTCGAGAATTTTATAAAAATATTTTTTTATAACCATATAATTATCATATAGGGGAAAACTACCCAAACAGCACAAAGAATTCTTACGTCCATTTCCACCAATGTACTATGTAGATTAACTTTAATCTCGGTTTAATTTAGTTCGGAAATCCAATTGGGGGACTAGTTAAAGAAGAAGAAGAAGAATTTACTCTTTATCTTTTTTTAGTTCTTAAGAATTAGAAAGAGATAAAGAGTAAGTTAAACATAGATTAAAGTTGATCTACATTGGTGAAAATGGACATTAAACCAGGGTTGTACCGTAGATTTCAAGATTACGTCTACATGGACTATTTACATGTTATCTACGTGATGTTTACACGAACTTTCTTCATGTAGACTATAAATGACTATTATAAGTTGGATAGCATAATGCAAAGAATAAGAGCAATTAAATTATAAAATAATGAATGTATTTAACTGTGGTATTAATTATGAAGATATTTAATAGTAATTGCAACTGAGAAATCGAAATTGCAAACAAAATACAAATCTCCGATATCTGATAATCCATAAATTACAGATAGTTTTCATAAATGACACATTAAACATAGTTTGCATTGTCTGCGTGTAGATATAGACTACTATATTTTACGCGTAAACGCCCAACCCTGCGTTAAACTATTCTTCAAGTATTCCTTTTTCTGAATTGTAATGCCTTGGGAATTCATAGATGAATACAATTACACCATGATTAGAATTCTCGAGAACTTCTTCGAACACTCGCATCAGTCCAATTAGCCAAGTCTGTCGAATACAGATTTAGCAAAGTGCCTGTTACAAATTTTATTGGCAGAAAAACTTGATACAGGACCTGACATATATAATGCTGTTGGTAGAATAATGGCAAAAATATAGCAAAGTTTGTCCAATAAAATATGATAGCAGATTGATGGCAGAAATCAAGCAATCTTGACACCTGTTACATAATTCGACTCAGGTTTGTGGTAGAAATACAGCAGAATCTGCGTTCGACAGATTCTGTTTGATTTCTGCTGCAAATCTGATAGATTTTTGTCAGCAAGACCTGCCGGCAAAACACGAGCTTAATGCAGACACAGATGATACCAGATCTGTTGCATTTTTCTGATCGAATCTGCTGGCATACTGCAGACAGTTTGTTTACTAGGAGAATAGAATTACTTTATATAAATAGGTGTATACTTTAGCAATTCACGAGGGATAATCTTTGGGAATAAAGAGAGATCTTTAAAATAATGGTTTTTTTCCTAAATAAAATAATCAATATGATTAATCCAGGCAACACAGAGCATTCCAGCAATATTGATAGAGTATTCTGTGTTGGCTGGAAAAATATGTTTATTGCAATCACTTCCTAAGAATTAACTTACTAAAAATCTTGTTCTACATGTAAACTATAAATCTTCAACACTAGACAGTATATACATAATATTACATGCATTCAAAATATTACAAAAAAAAACTCAACTGCAATAGAGCACTTGGAACTTGGAATCTCTCACGAATTCTTAAAGTATTCCATTTTCTGAATCGCAAAGTATTTGTCATAATGGACTTCTGAAGAATAGTTTGACATGAATTTGATTATGGATAATTCATCAAGAATTCTTCAGATATTCATTTTTCTAATTCTGTAAACAATCTTTAAAATGAATTTTCTACGAACTTCTATTCACCCATATGCTATGCTTCTTTTGTGACAATTTTGTAATAAAGCTTGATAATATTGATATAAACGCTATAATTATGAGAAACACGATTAGTAACATTAATAATACCTTCATTATTAATTGCATTATTTTTTATTGGACTTTAACTAGTTTATAATTTATTACATTAAGGTACATGCGTGCAAATCATCGAGCATTATCGGCCGGTTGAAGATCAGCCAGAAAGGCATTATATCGATCCATAATGTTCAGTTCCACGGATTCATTGGTCTTGTCGTCATATTGCGAACCGACTGTCCATAGGGTTTCCAAGTCGTACTGCTCCCTGGCAGAGTGAGAGAGGATATGCAGAGCGATATTTCCTGCAATATAAACCATGTGCACAATTTTGTATAAGATTATATAACTTTGTCGAATGATTTTTATGAATTGCTCTAATAAGCCCGAAGTCTGTAGTTATATATTAACGCATTCGCTGTCTATCCACTTTAATTCTCTATAGTACAATAAATTCAAAGAGCTTATGATATTTATATAGAATGATTATATACATAGAGTAATTCTTATTTTTCAATACCTCGATGGTTAATCTAGAAACAAGAAAAAGTAAGAAAAGAAAGACCATAATTAGATTGCGTAATTATGCAATACATATAATTCTGTTGTGTAATTAAGATAAATGTCCTAGTGATCGGATATAGATTCGTGTCCGGTCACTGGGACATTTATCTTATACATATATTGTGAATCGTAAATTATATAAACATAAAATATAATTTACTATTCCTAATTCAGAAAATATATTCACCTAAATCCAGGGCCATCCAATCCTTCGAGTCCTCCCCCTCGATTTTGGGTATCAACTCGTTCCGATACTTTTTCAGTTTGTAAACCTTGCGTACGAAGGTGGCCAGGGAGTTCATATGCTTTTGCGAATTTCCCGACACAACAACGATGTAATCCACGTAAGCGTACTCCTTAGGAACTGATGCGACGAAGATGTTTTTGGCCTTGTCTCTTTCCAGTAACTCAACGAGCTCCTCGATATCGAATACTCCAGTAGCACCATCTAAGGTATACATAATCCAATCATTATTGTAGTCATCGTTTAATTGCTAAATAATTTTGTTTTTATTAAATAGGAAACAATGTATTATATATATACCTGTCTCTTATACACATCTCATTATCGGCCGGTTGAAGATCAGCCAGAAAGGCGTTATATCGATCCATGATGTTCAGTTCCACGGATTCATTGGTCTTGTCGTCATATTGCGAACCGACTGTCCATAGGGTTTCCAAGTCGTACTGCTCCCTGGCAGAGTGAGAGAGGATATGCAGAGCGATATTTCCTGCAATATAAACCATGTGCACAATTTTGTATAAGATTATATAACTTTGCCGAATGATTTTTATGAATTGCTCTAATAAGCCCGAAGTCTGTAGTTATATATTAACGCATTCGCTGTCTATCCACTTTAATTCTCTATAGTACAATAAATTCAAAGAGCTTATGATATTTATATAGAATGATTATATACATAGAGTAATTCTTATTTTTCAATACCTCGATGGTTAATCTAGAAACAAGAAAAAGTAAGAAAAGAAAGACCATAATTAGATTGCGTAATTATGCAATACATATAATTCTGTTGTGTAATTAAGATAAATGTCCTAGTGATCGGATATAGATTCGTGTCCGGTCACTGGGACATTTATCTTATACATATATTGTGAATCGTAAATTATATAAACATAAAATATAATTTACTATTCCTAATTCAGAAAATATATTCACCTAAATCCAGGGCCATCCAATCCTTCGAGTCCTCCCCCTCGATTTTGGGTATCAACTCGTTCCGATACTTTTTCAGTTTGTAAACCTTGCGTACGAAGGTGGCCAGGGAGTTCATATGCTTTTGCGAATTTCCCGACACAACAACGATGTAATCCACGTAAGCGTACTCCTTAGGAACTGATGCGACGAAGATGTTTTTGGCCTTGTCTCTTTCCAGTAACTCAACGAGCTCCTCGATATCGAATACTCCAGTAGCACCATCTAAGGTATACATAATCCAATCATTATTGTAGTCATCGTTTAATTGCTAAATAATTTTGTTTTTATTAAATAGGAAACAATGTATTATATATATACTATATATATATATATATATATATATATATATATATATTAATTATATATTAAATATTAACATAACAATGTATTATTTATATATATATACATAATACATTGTTATATTAATATTTATATAGTATACACTTCATTAATCTAAATTATATATTTAAATATATAATTTCGTATTTTTTTTTCTTATGTCAATTCCTATCAATGTAGATTAACTTTAATCTCGGTTTTTTCTTTTTCTAATTCTAAGAACTAGAAAAAGCTGAAGAGTAAGTTAAATCGGGATTAAAGTTAATCTATATTGGTAGAAATGTACATTAGAGGTATAGCAGATATAATTATATTAGATTTGTAATAAATATTATATTTTAAATATATAAGAAATATAATCACACTAAGACCTAATCTACAATGTGCTATTTGTTTCCTGTTTCTTAGACATTAATCCAATCCTGTTCGATTATTCTTCTTAAAATCAACTGCAATTGGTTAATTTCTAAAGAAACAAGAAGCAAAAAGCATACTGTAGATTAGCCTTAAATTATATTATATTCATCATCATTACATTTCATTAAATATCGTCTTTTAATAACGGGACAAATCTCTATAAATCATTTTATTGTTATGGCACGGCCTTTCTCTGGTCGGTACTCGGCTTGTACTCACGGTTTAGATTTATATCGGCGTAAGGATCATAGATCTCCTCCTGCTTGTTCAGGTCCTCGAGGAGGATCTTTTGCTGCTCCTCGCTCACGTCGAGGATGACGTCCGCATCTTTATCGTAAAATGCTTTGTATTTCGTATTCATAGCGGCCGCGAGGTTATAATCGTCGCCCTTGCTCGTATCATCGTTTTCGTCGCCGCGGTCCTTTCCCACGTTGCTCGAGAATCTTCTCGTCAGCTTCAGTCGTAGCGAATACGTTAGCGACCGTGCTATGTTGGAAGTTTCGCATGACGGCTGCCACGCGCGAAACAAGTTCCTTAAGACACACGAACGCATGCTGATCTTGAAAAGCTTGGTTAGGTTGCCGATGCCGAGGTGGATGAAGGCTACACTCGGGATCCTCGGAATATATTTATATAATATAATACATATATTTGTGACGTGTTAGTCAGTCACATATTGGTCTGTATTCACTTATTATCAAAAAACTATATTTTATTTATGAAATTTTTTTTGTTAATAACTTTTAAAAAACAACTAGCTACGACTAAAATCTTTTGCAGGTTAGAGACACACACTCGATAATATATGTTAAGATTATTTAAATCACTTAGGTCGCTACCAATATGCAGTTTAACCAAATGTTTTTATATTAATATCTGTAATCGTGTATTATAAAACGCTAAAAAAATTATAAGTAAGATTTTATTACAAGTGTCTAAAAATAATTGTGCAAAATAGTCGTATAAGTAATTTATTATGAATTAAAGCGATATATATATGCGAAATCTTTGTTACAATCTTAGAAAATTAATAATATTAAAAATAGGATCTCTAATAATATAAGAATAATAGTAATATTAATAATATGAAAGAATATGAAATTATAAGTAATACAAAAATAAAAGCAAAATTAAGAATATAAACAAAATAAAAACAAGATGCAAAGATGTAATCAATATGATATAGATATCTAATTGAAAATTTGATTTCTAATTGAAAATGATAATGAAAATAACAAAATGAAATATTGAAAATTGAGATAGATATATGGGTGCTTTGCAATTGTTTTTCTTGAAGTTCACTCGTAATTGGATATACATATATTGTCTCTGAATATTTCGAGCCATTATCCACTGAAGCACATATACGTAGCTCGTTTCATTTAAATTAACTTAAGAGCTTCTTAAAATAGTTAATCTGCGTTTCAATTTGAAGAAGCCGCAGTTCTATCTTGCTGTAAACTTGTGACGTTATTTGTTCTATGTTTATGTTGTTTTCTTCTTTGTGTAAAAATCTGCTTATATAAAACGGGGGTAATGTCAATATTCATTAAATGTTCAACGTTAGTAAGTAAATTTATTCTTGCCTAAGAAAAGATTATGTTTAGTATAATATTATCATGTAATAATTAGAATATATATATATATATATATATATATATATATATGTATATTATCGTAATTAATTACTTAAAAGTTATATGTATAAATATACGTATAAATAAGAAATATATAAATATATATATTTTATAGTAATTCTATTCGCAGACACATATATTATAATTATGCTTAATAAAAATTTTATAAGTATGATATTTTGATTTACAGAATTTACCATGAGAATCTCATTCTTAGAATATGCATGGTTAATGATATCGATTAATGCTGCAGTCGTACTGATTTCTCTAAAAATGGTACACATTTATAATTAGTATGTATAATAATATACCACAATTACAAACAGAAATATTCATGAAAAAATTCTTATTACTTTGGTTTGATCTTTTCAAATTTCCGTAATATGACCTCAAGCTTAGTATCGTTCTTAGCGTGCTTTGCAACAATGGAATGGAAAACATTAATGTGTTCAATGATTTCTTTTGTTGCATTTTGTTCTAATTGCTTCGACTTTTTAAGTTCAAGAAATTCCGTTAACACATGGATAATAGAAGGATGTTGAAAACAAGGTAAAAATTCAATAAATTTAGTACCAGATTCTTCTGGCCATATCTCTGTTAAATTTATCCATGTAGACGGGTCCATTACCACTAAACCTTTACAGTATGTCCATTCCTTCCACCCTGGTAAAATTCTACAATGTTCAGAAAGATAATAAGTACGCGTTACTTATAAGAAAGTTACTCATTGTTTGTACTTGATAAAAGATTTTGTCATCGTGCAAAGTGTAAAAGACTAACTATAAAGAAACTTTATTTATACAAAAAATTACTTGAATAATTCAGGATCTTTGAGATGTTGTTGTAATTTAAAATTGGCCTTTTCTAAGCACTCAGAGTATTCGAGCGTACATGCCCATTTTGCGATCTCTTGTCTCAAACATTTAATAAAATCATTTTCCGTTGCACGTTCCTCAAATCCTACTATCGCTAGAGAGTTCATTAACCGTTCTTTCAACTTTTCCTAAAATAACATGAATTTGTATTGCTTTATTGTTACGAGAACCATAATCTGTATGCGTCTTAAGCTTCTTTCTACATTTTTTCTTCTACGATTAATATCGACATAGAGATAATTTAACATTCAAAATATATAGCCGGGAAAATATTTTGATTTAAAATTCCTCATATTTCGTCTTAAGGGGGGAGGTCTACCCAGAAGCGTCAAAAAGATGCCTATTTTTACGATTTTTTTTGCGAAAATTATTAATGTTACTCAAACGGGGTTTCGACCAATATTTTATACGTGTATTTCAGTATTTGTAAACGTTACATAAAATTTTCAATTAAAAATTTTAAAAAACAGCGCCGGCAGAGCCATAGTTTTTTTTTGATTGTCAAAAAAAAAACTATGGCTCTGAAAAAAAAATCCCTACGACAAATAAGATTTATTAATATATTTCAAGGATTTGTTGGGTTTTTTGTTTCAGATAAACTGTATGAAAGCTAGAGTGGGTACCGCAAACCGCTACTATTACGAACAGACTTCGCGCCAATAGTTGTGCCGGCGCTGTTTTTTAAAATTTTTAATTAAAAATTTTATGTAACGTTTACAAATATACGTATAAAATATTGGTCAAAACCCCGTTTGAGTAAAAATATCGCGTTCGGCCGGTAATACAGACCGGTACAGGATCGCCTTAAGATATTTTGTATTTCATTTCAAGATATGCCAGAATAAACTTTAAAATATCTCTTTAAATAGTAAATTATTAATTTTCTTATAACCTTATCCTAATATTTTTATATACAGAATTAGAAAAATCATGTCATGTAAAAAAATCATGATTCCATTTTAAAAAATTGCGATAATCTTCATGTGAGCTTGAAAAATTTATTTTTTTCGAAAATTAATTTTACCATTATTTGTTCCTCGCCAGACTATACAACCTTTTTTGTCTCAACATATTTTTGATTCGATCCTACTCTGCAAAGAGGTCACGTTAGGTGGAACACCCTGTATATAGTTACATAATATATCCATATAATTACTGTTTTAAGTTTTTGCTTAGCAATGTTTCTGACTTTTATAGGTTTACTTATTTTTTCATATTATAAATATATTTATTTATACACGGAGAGATTCTTTTTATAAGTTACTCAGCGCTTATGCTTGAACGAGCAAAACTTACAAATATGGAAGCACGCGCCACTAATAGATGAAATATGAAGGAAATATATAATAGATTGCGCTGAGAATATTCTACCAACTTGCATCTACATACAAATTGTTCCGAAAAATTTATAAAAAATTTTATAAAAAATTATAATCAAGGGAAAATGGAAGTGCATCAGGTAACGAAATGGAAGCCGTAATTCCGTCTTGAGTAGTCGATGTATTTAACCAAACAAGATATGCATATAAAATGCTCTCCGTGCAAAAACATGTCCATTGAAGATTCGTTTCCCTCGGATTCTCAATCAGCTAGAGGCGTTCGTCGAACGGTGAAACGTCGCAGGTCTGTTCTCCTCACGGCTGAAATGTTTCATAATCAATAAGAATGATGTTAATAGCGCGACTCATGGGTGCCCTTACAACTTTTTTCAAGGGGGACAAAGTGTAAAACTTGAAGGGTGCCAAACAAACATATTTTCAAATATTTTTTAAAGAAATATTTATGCAGATTTTTATTTTTAATTGTATAAATTTCAAACAAAAAATCTGGTTGTCAATAAAATCATTCTAAATTGAAA
Source organism: Aphaenogaster ashmeadi (assembly GCA_003063805.1). Taxonomy (NCBI): domain Eukaryota; kingdom Metazoa; phylum Arthropoda; class Insecta; order Hymenoptera; family Formicidae; genus Aphaenogaster; species Aphaenogaster ashmeadi. The sequence goes on along the minus strand of NJRQ01002390.1, from coordinate 972 downwards.
AAATTAAAATTCAGGAGGCATATGTCCCTCCTTGCCCCCCCCTCATGAGCGCCCATGGCGTGACTACAATTGCTCAAAGATTTACACCTACAGAGACTGCGGAGAGGGGCCGCTTATTTGGACCTCGCACGCATCTTCCTTCTTTTGCGCTTTAGCCTGCGCATCCTCTTCTTACGCCACTGGAAATTAAACGCGTCGTTAACTTCTTTTGAAGTTTCAAGGTGACTTGGACCAACGCCGATCAACCATAATCGACGATTAAATCAATTAATCATTGATTAAAGTTGATCGGCATTAGTGTAAGTCACCTTAAAGTGCCTGCAGTTTAAACGTGGATTGATATGTGGATTAACACACCGCGTTGTTTCCTTCGAAGTTGAAAATTGAGGTTAGGTTTAATAAAATAAGGAAAGAATAAAAATAAGGCGTGTAGGCGCTATTAAATAATAATAACCAATTCGAGTTAATTATCAAGTTCGTTAGTAAAGCGTGGAAACTTCTTTCGCAATGTTAGCGTCATGTCGATAAAATCGTTCGCCACGCGCAAGCGAAGGCTGTCGTGTGTCGACAACTCACGCATTTCGCGCGGCGAAATAATTACGTATGCTCGAGGAATGCGATAATTATCAACGGCAGTCGGTGACGGCTTACCTTAGCTCTCATCTCGTCGTTTAGACGATCCTAGATCGCTCCGGAATCGCCAGATCACTTCGGATTTCAAAACAACCTTCTCTGTAAGCCTCTCGAAATAAAGTGAAAGACAAACGAAGAGCCGAGATAGAACGTGGATCGCGCATGTACGACGTACGATGGGCGCGATCCTAGATCTGTCTCTTATACACATCTAGATGTGTATAAGAGACAGGGATCATAGAGAGGCGTACACACCTCGGACCAAAATCTAACTCCGAGCGCTTCTTCGTAAGCACCCGATCTTAAAATAAGAACGGACTATGGGCGGTATTCATAAGG
>NJRQ01002382.1:3649-14624 GCA_003063805.1 Aphaenogaster ashmeadi | reverse complement strand
TTCATTGATATTCCGCATGAAAAATATTTTATTATTGATGAAATAGAAATTAATGCATTGTTAGTATTATGCATATTTCTGTGACGGATTTCATATTTTTCAAAGACAACTAGCTATGTAAGCCGCTATGTTATTAGTCAGCTTGTGCGTCATATCTACACTTCTCACTTATCAAATACAATTTTGGAACAGAAAGACAATTATCTCAAGTATCCGTACATTCCATAGATAATAAATTTGAAAAAGTTTTAATACGCCATATTATAAGAGCGAATTTCTCTTGAATAATTTCTCATGAATGCGACATTAGGCGATTATTTTAGTAGATTATTACAGTAAATTCACTTGATCATGTATTTCAATCAAAGTCTTCAATCATCCGTCCAATCGCCCATTTTCGTCTAGAAGCTTTAACATTGTTATCAAGACGAACCGTCCTTGCATTCCTGAGTCTCATTTACTACTTCGTAGACCTGACCAAGCTATAAAAGTCCTCATGTACCCTGAAGGTGCTCAGATTGTCTTGAAAGAGTCCTGCACTGTGTGTCTCTCGATCAACAGATTGGAAAAATAGTATTTTGCTTTTTTCATCAAGTACAAAATCAGCAATGAAGGACTATTTATTGACGGTGTTAGTAATAGTGATGAATACATTACTTCCAATTGCATATTCAGATCAAATTCACTTCCCGCTGGTCTGCATGATGCCTGCGAGGGACGTTCCACCATGTCCTTCTTTTGTAAAAATTCAGGCTGAATACAAGAATTCGATGGTGAAGAGGTCCGTGGACGAGTTCAACCAAACGAAACCAATTAAAGCCGACAGCTATGAAGAATTGCCGAAACCCAGCGGATCAGAGTTCTTCTGGAAATGGATGGATGACAAATTCACCAGATGGGATCCGAGACCATCTCAAATATACCTCTCGACGATGTACAACTTGCCAGTGGCCGTTTTGATAGCACATGGATGTTTGCCTAATATCGGCCTTCCCTTGTGCTCGGACTATCAAGAGAATTCTCCAGTGCCGGTCTTTAAGACGGAAGAAGACAAGTTAGTTTACAGCAAATCGCTAAATAAAAGATCAACGATCGAAGTGCATGAATCGACGGAAAATCCTCGCTGGAAACCATTTTTCGAGAATATTTCCAAGGACAGTAAACGTGGTTTATCGACAGTATTCAACGAACCCATTTTTTATGCGGATTTCGAACCAGTGATACCATTTAATACCGCTAAACCAACCAGAGATGACACACTCGAGATTAATACTACTGAACCAACTGAAGCTCACAAACCCGAGATTAATACCACTGAACCAACCGAAGATCAACAATCTTTTGTATCTTTCAATTTTACGTCTAGCTTAGAGAAATTGAATAAGTTTCGTGATCCGAAAAATTTTACGGGTGATCTGATGAACATTAGTCACATTTCTGACACGTTATTAAACGAACGCCTTAAAAATAAACAGCCCAACATAAGCTTCATAGATCTTGTGTTGCCAAAAGGGTTCAATCTAAACGAATTCTTAGAAAAAGAGGAATTCATGGATGAATATCTTTGCCATAATGCGAGAATCGAGAAGGTCTGGATGTTTCGCATTGCCATTTTTTTTAAATTGGATTATTCGCGCCTAATTAATCACGCAGAAATTTGCTTGCAATACTTGGACTTTATTAAATTTATTAATTAACGATATACGTCAGACAAAAACGGCATATACAATCGACCGAATGCGATATCGATAGCGAAATCGATACCATAGTAGCCAAATTAAGAAATATGTTGAAGATTATTCATAAAAATAAGGCTATAGATGGACCATTCGAAACAGTAAAAGAACCTGAAGAACCTGTACATGTAGACACCTCCTTTATTTTACCGTCAAAAAGAAGGAGGAGAAAAAACTATAATCTAAAGATACAGTTGCAAATTGGATGAATTACTTAATTTTATGATTTTCTTTGTTGCTCCATTTATTTCAGACGGATTTTAAACCCGCGCTCATTATTATTCCGTGCAATTAATATCTCTTATGGTATGTAAAATTGTATAACCATAACCTTTATGCGATAAAAATAATTATTTTATAATTCTAAATTTTTGTTATGTTCAAGAAATCATGCATTTCTATTACTTCGTGAAGTAATTTTGTAGCTAAACGGACGATAACATACGTTAGATAAAAGGCCAAGTTCTCAGTTTTAATTGGAATCTCAGTTTTAATTGGTGCCGCCTTTGCAATTCGCTAATTAACTCTGTTTACATTATCTTCAGATGAGAAGTTTAAACTTCAAAACATGTTAATCGTAATGTAGGATATGACACTTAAGTCCTTCATCAGAAGTTCAGAAGTCAGATGATTCAAACGGCTATCAACATCTTCCACGAAACCATTTATTAAAACAATATACAGTAAAAACAATATATTTAAAGAAATCTGACATTTATTGAGTATGCAAAGTATATGATAAAACAATATGCAAAATTATCATAACATGTATAGTATATAAGTAATTTAACTTGTTACAATGTATCTTTTTTAATTCAATATATTGATTGTAACGTATCGGTTTTCGCAACACAATATATGAAGATATCCAAAATGTAAAGGAGAATATAAATATAAAATTGAATTTTCGATTAACGCAAAATCTTAATTTTTTATAGCCTCTTAATAACACTGCGATTATAAATCCGGTTAATTACCACCTAATTATCATTAATGAATGCTAATTTAGTTACAATAACTGAAAACTAGTCCGAATGAATGGCAATATTCTTTCGTTACATTAGCCAAAATTCCTGCCACGTTCGATGCTTTATGTAACGGCGGTTTTCTTAACACGTGTGTCGTTTATAACGGCAATGTTCGTGCTCAAATCAGGGATGCACCGTAAAATACCTCACGTTTCCTTTATTGCGCATCGTCGGTCATTCTCGCCTTCATCGACTCTCTTGTGAACGTAAATGGCCTTATATTTCTCAGGACTATCCGATGTATGTTCTCTCTTGGTCATGCTGCTCCACAGATCACCGGATTCCATGATCGATCTACCTCCCTCAACAATGTTTCTCATAGAGTTTTCAAAATCTCATCGTATTTTGATATTATTTTTAAATATGCTGCGCTATCGTTCCCTTACTACTGTTATTTTCGATAACATTTTATGAAATTAAAAGATAGAACGGTTGTACGTACAATTCTTGCTGCGCATATACTCTTTTTATAGATATATATTTTTTCATTCTCTTATATATACATATATATGTATATATATATTTTTTTAATACGGCATTAATTCGAAAATCACATGAAAGAGCAATAATGATATTAAAATACTACATTTCCCAATTTTTTTTTAATATAACGATGACATAGGATAATTTTACATTAGGATTACTACAAGATTAGTTTATTATTGTTATAAAATTTAACGTATATTGCTTTATTATTGAAAAGTGAAATACAATAAAAGTAAGAACTCCCGATAATTAAAACTTGAAAAAAGAAAGAAACACACGGGCATTGGGAGTTGACGCAGTTAACATTGCGTAATTAAATACCAAGATCTTAAGTATTTAAAAATTTAATTACATAAAAATCAAAATAACCTTCAGTACGTTTCGGCTCCAATTTGAGCCATCCTCAGCAAAAAACGCCTCCAATTGTTTTATTATTATTTTATTAATATTGCTATCAAAAGTATTATGTTAAACAACAATAGAATCAACGATCACATTATTGTATCACTCTCACTATTTGTTACAGTCTATTGCGGAAGAATTGCTGATTGCTTAATGCTAGAAATTTTTTTATTTTTATCTATATCTCACTTTGCAGTCTTCCGTTGAGTCGTATACACTCAATCATTCTTTCAACTTATTTTTATAAATGTTAATTTTTGCGTATGTGCTTTTTAATTCTTATATACTAGAATTTTGTATTGTTTCCATTATTTTCTTTTGTTCTTTTTTCTACTTATTCACATTAGTGGATTTGGACAATAGGATTCTCGTTAATAAAAGTAAAAAATTATGAAATTGAATAAGTATCTTTTTGTCTAATATCGCCAAGCTTAAGATACGACTATTAAATTCGTCAATCAATTCACACAACAGTGTACGTCACAAATTATGCCGATTTCGGCACCGCTCGAGTTTGTTTAAAAAAATCGTACATAGGAAATTCGTACGTTGCTTTCGGAAAGCCGTCTATCATGAAGGGGTAAAGCCGACGGATCTCGCTCTTCTTATCGGAGAGATCTTCATCGGTGCACCAAGGTAAAACAAATGGCAATCTGCAAAATGGAACAAACATCTTCTTACCAATGTAATACAATCAATTTCTTGCGCCTTCTCGTGTTAGCGCCATGTAAATTGATTACATCACTACATTATTTTTCGCGTTATCATTAAAGTGTAATGTATGAAACGTAATTATTTATAAAAAATAATGTAACTCATTCTCTACATTCGTTTATTCTTACCTCGGCGGTACGCATCTTTGTATCTCATATATTATAGTTTTTACGAATATTTGCTTTTGAAATTTTTTCATTCTCGGGACACGCATCGATGGGCGTGACGTGAAGTATATTTTATTACTCTCCAATAGCTTGCGCTTTTTATTTTCCGGCAGTTTGCGCTCCGGGTTCCAGAGATTTTCTCTGGATTTATAACTGAAATAAAAATTTTTTAGATTTAAACATATTTTTCCAAGAGGTATACAATTCTTTCTAACAATAAAGTTTTTAATAAATTCGCGATAAAGTTTTTCTTAATAGGAAATAAATGAAAGGCCATTATTTGCCACATCAAAAATCTATTTTTAATAATATAATATTAATTATAATTTTTTGACATTTTTGGTTAAAGCAAAACGTATTTACAGTTAATGGTACAAAAGATTCCATTGTATTTAATTATATTCTTTCCTCAAACTAAATTTAAAGAAATATAATTGATAGTGATATATATTTCTTTGGATAAAAATTCCGCAAAAACAAGAAGAAAGTAATTCGTCGATGCATTTGTAAAAATTGGAAAATGTGAATGGTAATTATATATGAATTTTCTATCTTTCCACGACTTACCTGAATCTACAAAAATCTAAATTTGGTGGTATATAAACACATGTATAAGGCGTAGTTGATGTGACTGCGTCGTTTGTGGGCGCTATTATGTTATTATCTCTTGAAGGTACTATGACTGATTGTGAGCCAGTAGTCGGATACGCGTTTCCCACAGCGACGAATGATTTCAAGGTAAAGAGAAATAAAAACGATTCCAACAAAGCGCCCCTCATGGTTGTCGGAAGTCCTTAGTCCTTAGCCACGCAAATGCTGAAAAATTATATAGACAAATATTCCACCATAATCTATCATAAATATTTTATGAAATTTTTGTTATTTAAATTGAATGCAAGAACGGATTTGATATCAGTGAATCATATCCTGCTACTTCGGTTTATCCTAATAAGCGATCCGCAATATTTCCAGTTAATTTGCATAGTTATTGCTACACAGTTTGCAATACGTGTTCATTATAAAGGTAAGTGTTGAAGAGAAATATAAAATACATCTTGAATGTTTGCCCACAAAATTGTGTTCGGGCAAAATTGTGTGTCACGTAACTCGTCAGGTATAAATACCGACCGCATCATAATGGATTATTAATTCCAGCAATTAAACGTAGACGCATCGCGTCCTGGTTAAATAAAGGCATGCTGGGCGACGCGCGCGCTGGTTCGAATAATGTAACAACGATGCTGGGGTAGAATAGAAATAGAACTCTTAACAACGATAACTGCGTGTTATCGCGCGCAAAGTAGTACGCGAGAGTTGGAAACGAAGGAAGTACGCGGAAAACAAAGTGATCCTTTGTTCATCGATCACGAAAACGACCCGAGAGTTTTACGAAAGAGGAGGGGAAGCCTCTGTGCCATTTTCATTACATCCTGTCTATTTTACAAGCGCGCCCCTTCCTCTCATTACGCATCCTGTCGTTTTTACTGTAGTGCAGAATTATTATTGCAAACTGTACGTTGAAAGATAATGCCTGCGCGATGGTATTAAATGAAGATCGCAATTATGCACAGACCGGAAAATTGCTCTGGTCCTCTTCAGGCGCATTAAAGGAGCGCATTAGGATGCCTTAGTTTCGTAATAGCATTAAACTTACCTTTAAGCAAACGATGCAATTCGCTCGTGCAAATCGTTAGACAATTTTAACGAAAGATTCTTATGTTACATAATTATTTGTATTCTTGGAACCTAAAAGATTGACAATTTAATTTAAAGGATTAAAAATTTGATATTTTTGTCGCGAATATTTTTTGCACAATATTAATATTATACTAATATCGATTATTTCGGTCGGGACTGAATCTTCGTGCCTAACAGTATTTTTGCATGAATTTATATACATTTTTCAGCTGTGCAAACTGCACGCTGATTACTTGTCGATCTTGAAACGCAATTTTATTCGAAACCAGCCAGGATTGGATGATAGTTTTCGCAATAAATTTCGCAGCAATGTTTTAAAATACTTATTAGCGTCATTATTATTAAATTGATTATCAATTTAATATGTGATATTAAATTACTTGAAACTGCGTTTCAAGGAATCAGCGCGCAATTTGAAGAGCTGGAAAATGTATATAAATTCACGTTACAATATTATTAGGCACAAAGACCCAGCCTCGACAAAATAAGGCTCGTTTTTACTTATTTGTTTTATTCATATATCGAGCTAATTTTACTTATTAAGAATTATTTCGTTTCGTAAATTAAAATTATAGGTCTTGTGTGTCTACTTTATATTCGTTGAAACTTTCTGAATTTATTGTCGAAACGTTTTTTGCTAACGATATATAATGCCAATGGACGTAATACCGGGTGGGTGTCGCGAAAACAAGTCGCACCTGCGGGGAGGATGGGGTGATCATCGCGGAATGAAATCAATAATGGCGTTGTTATCGCGCCAGACAGTTTTCAGATGGCATAATCGTTCTATTTGCTAGTCGACCCGGCGCAGCTCTATTTTTTTTTGCTTCTGATCTCCGCGATCCGAGCGTCATATGTCGCGTCGCGTCGCGCGCGCCATCGTCACTCGCGGTTCCTCCAACCGCGATAATCCCGCCAAGATTTTTGATCTTGGGAGACCTATCTCGCGCCAATGTCAGCCACGGTAATCCCCTCCTTTTCTCTTGCGATTATTTGTAGGCAACGATATATATATGACCGATCACGCGTCTCGATTGATATGCGGCTGAGGCAAAAAGCGCGATTGGCGTTAAACACGCGGGCGTCTCCTCCCGATTCTCCAATTATGTTGGAGGACTCATTCACTCAAGGGATGAGCGATGCCCCTCAAATAATAAACATCGATGTTTTTCCTGGTAGCCAATTTTTTTGTTGATGTGCCTGTGCATCAATTAATCGATTATCGATTTTTTTTACGCAACATCGGCATTTTTTTATGTCTCTTGAAGGCTTGCAGCTTTTACGGAAAAGCGGCAAGAGTACCGTGATGGTATTTAACATCTGTAGTTATAAAACTGGCCAATCATAGCCATTCCTCAGAAGAAAGAATAAAGTGTGATTGGCTAGCTTTATAACTACGGATGTTATTAAAGCCGTGTTCCGAAATTCACTGCTACTGAAAATCTATAGTATACGTAACGTTAACTAGATTTCCAATACTGGCAGTGAATTTCAGAACGTGGCGTATAGTAGGTCGTAGTATTTGTTTTTTACTCTGCATATGCATTTTCTACTTTTTAAAAAAATCAATGTTCCAATGCTTTTAAAAGCATCGATGTTAACAATCCACTTATGGTCAATCGATTATTTCAGCATCGACGTTTTTCCCTAACATCGTCCATCCCTTAAGGAGGAGGTATTTTTCGGGGGCGATCGGCAACGTCAATTCCAACAAAGTCAAGGGCGTCGCGGCGGCGGAAACGCGCAAAAATCAACGGCAATAATCGCCCCGAGCCTCGTTCACGTTCATTTCTGTCCTGTTCCGTGCTCCTCGAGGGATATTCCCCGAACAACAACCTCGTCACGAAGTTAGGTTGGGTCCTCGTGTGAAGTCGCATTCGGCGCTTTGAGAAGGAAGGACGTCTCTTCCGCTTAAGTATTCTTGAGAATCTAACGCAATAATTTTGTTGTGATCATTATCTTTCTACATTTTTCTTTTTTGTGAAATTTTTCCGACTTAATTTGACTATACCATTTATACTTTATGCGACTTTTGGTCATATCGAATCCAAGAAGAAGAAACCCATACAGTACAGAACCTTTCGAATACATTGCAGCAATGTTGCAACATAATGTTGTGGGGACATTGCAGAAATGGAATTGTAACATTTTATGAGAAGCAACATTCCAGAAACGTTCCAAAAAACAGTATATTTATAGTCACTGCTTCTTAATTAAAAATTTTTTATTTATATTTATGTGTTTATACATGTGCATGCACACACATAATACATAAATAAAAAATTCTTGTTTTTCAAAAAATGATTATATCACTCAAGAATATTTGAAAAATATTAGTAGTAAAACTTTTAAACAAAGGCGAATAGACCAATCACTGTTATCTCTCGATAAAGAATTCAACAACAGTGATCAGTTGATTTACTGTTTCAGGCCCAGTTCCACAATCTCCAGTTAACTTAACCGACCGGTTATTCCATAGTGTCATATTTAATATTATTTTAATTTCATGACATATATATATTTTAATGTAATACAGAAAACATAACAACACGAAATTCTTATTATTTTAACATTAAATGAAAAGTAAAATAAAATATTTTTTAAACTATTGCGGATATGTTGAATTTATCTCAATAAACGTATCAAAGCAACATTTATAAAATATTTGGAATAATATTATCAAAATATTTTTTAAACATTCAGAAATATCATATTATTAGGTAATATTTTTAAAACATTTATAAAATATTATATAAGAACGTTGATAAAATTCATATAAAATCAATATTTCAAAATGTTTATCTAATGTTCCTTGCTTACTGGGATTGGAATTGACTAATCTCATTTGTCGTTAAGCAAAATTAACAAATGCGATTGGTCAATTCCAATAGAATAACCGGTTAAGTTAACTGAAGATTGTGGAACTGGGCCTCAGTCTTATTATTATTATAAGATTAGTTAATTAAATCTTATAATAATAAGTTTCCAATAAAAGTATATATATTTCAGATTCTAACAGATAAACTTTGCGAGCATATAAAGGCAAAAATAAAAAAGTATATGATAAGTTTATGATAGTTTTGCATCAGAAATGAAATTTTATTAAGTTTTTTTATATATTCATAATAATAATCGTATAACTTAATACAATTGCGTTTTGGATGCGCAAAGTAATTATGAATGTATATATAATCATATACCCTTTCTCATCTTAGGTGCCTTTATATGCTCGCAAAATTTATCTGTTAAAATAGTAATGCATTATATTATTACAGATATGTAAGATGTATTTACTACGTTTACACGGCCCGATTTACGCCGAAGTTATAACATCAATGTACTATCCGATCCAAAATATGTCTTCTTTTAATCATAATGATCATTTAAATATGAGCCTCTTTTAATACTTAAACTACAATTTCTAGCATTAAAACGACAAGGCCAATAAACGAGCAAAAATTTTTTTCTGGATGTTATTTTTAATAAATATATTTTCTTAGTTAATAGATAAAATAACGGAACGACGTTTCGACCTTACTGGGTCCTCCTCAGCCGTTCAACATACATTAAAAACATTAAAAATAGTTCAATATTTACATAAAAGACCGGTGAACATTTGTAGCGCAGTTTCAAAAAATTGACAATAAATTATGTTCGTAACTGTCGGCATATTGCGGAATAAAATTATATGGTTGTCACATTGTTAAAATCGGTTATAATCGTAACTAATTCTTCGTTATTTCGCGAGAATCCGTTGAGTCCGTTGTTAAAACATGATGCGTGGTCAGAAATAATTAGTGTCATTTTGTCAACTGCATAAAATTATTGGATTTCCGTTTGTGGATACTTTGTCAGATAGACTAGTAATAAGAGAAAACGATTTTATATAATTGTTGCATATAAAATAAATGTTAGATTAGATCTGACTTACGCATGGAACTCAGCGAGTACTCATTTGACGTCTTGTCTGGTCAGTGTCTTACATACGAGTGGTCGATGTTACTGTTAAGAAAATATATTTATTAAAAATAACATCCAGAAAAAAATTTTTGCTCGTTTATTGGCCTTGTCGTTTTAATGTTATATACATACGAGCTATTTATATAGATTAAAACAATTTCTAGTATACGTATATTAAAAGAGATTGATTCTAATATTTAGAATATCAAAATAGACTCGTATTTAAATAATCATTATAATCAAAAAAGAAAAATTTTGGATCGGATAGTACATCGATGTTATATCTTCGGCGTAAATCGGGCCGTGTAACTGAGCTCAATATTGACGTAAACCAAGATGATAATATCAGGTGACCCATCCTGTATATGAAATATTCCATTGTTACATTGAAATATTTATGTAATGTTTCTGCAACCTTTCTGTACTGTATAGGAACAACCTCATATTTACACGGTGAATCGTTCCGCGCGGACGGGGAGGGAAAACTTCGTCGCGCTGCGACTCGCCGTCGTTAGAAAGATGAAGGAAATGCAGCGAAGGTTGCGCAACGTCCGTCGCTGGTACGCTATTCCGACACGCAAAATCAACTGGACCCGTCGCGGTCGGCTGCGCTAGATAAACCGCTCGGCAAACTATGCCGAGTGAAAATTACGAACGTCTCACACGGGGCAACGCGACCGTCATTCGGTGTCTCGTCGAGTCGACTGCTCCTTTAATTTGAGTAACGACCTCATCATCGCCGCGATAGAGTCGAAACGCGCTTCCGTGTACGCCATTAGATATT
>NJRQ01002379.1:4039-14277 GCA_003063805.1 Aphaenogaster ashmeadi | reverse complement strand
TTTACTAACTGTCAAGGGAAAAGAATGGTATCCGGATAATTTTTGAAGTGTGCTAAAGCGATACAAATTTTGTTTTTATTCGAATATGCTTTTATTTGGAAATAAGACGCAAGAATCTTCAGCGTGTCTTTTCTCGCCTCTGACGTCACAGTTTCAACATGGCCGCGGTGACTACTCAGGAGCCTTAAACAATGCATCTCTAAATCATGCATAACTATATCAGCCAGGATGGGAGATAGTGGCGATACCATCGGGCTGCCGAATATCTGTTCATATATTTGTCCATTAAAACAAAAACTAGTAGAGTCTAGAACTAAATTGATAGCAAACAAAAATTGTTCAAGAAAACGATATGATTTCAACTTTGTCATCGAAGCACTTCTCGAATATGAGTTTTTGGTCAAATAGAGTATCGAGAAACCTTCCAAAATCGAGAATATATATAATTCTAAATATCATTACATCTCTTTTTTTTTACAAGAATGATTTCCAATGCAATCTCAAAATATCGTATAATACGGACTCTGTATTATTATCAGGTATATCGCTTCAACACCTCGAAAAAGTGATTTTTTTGATAAATATTTTATGTTCATCTACCTAATGATACGTCTAATTGTATACAGAATTTGAAGAAAATCGGTCGGGACCTATTTTACGTGGAAAAAGTGCAGTGTCCTTTGGTGCACAGAGAAATATCATGCCATCTATTCTCAACTACTTTGAAAACCAATTCATTGGGAATATTAGTAAAAAGTGCAGTGACGTCTAATGAAATCAGGAGTTTATCTGTACTAATCCTCCCATTTCTAATTGCTTTAACAAAGGACCAACCATCTTTAATATAAGATTTAGGTCTACGAACAAATGTATATAAGACCTCATGTAAAAAAAACTAGCCACATTATACAGGATGTCCAGAAAATCGCCCGCAGTACTTCGGGAAGTGATTCGGGACCCAAAAAGAAGGAAAAAAGTAAACATAGGTCGGGAAATAAGTTGTTTCCAAGTTATAGCCACTTTTATGTTTAAAAAATTGTTATTTATAGTTCGCTTTCCATCCCTCTTTAAAAAATTTTTTTAAAGGTAAACCTTCGGAAAACCCACCTATATGAAATAATGAATAAGAATTCCCAATTCCTATGTATTTTTGCCTCCTGAACACAAAAATGAAACTTAAAAATGGCGCTCGGGACAAGAAACATCGAAAATCGCAGAAAAACGTAGGTAATTATACAGTTTAGACTTTTCACCACCAATATTGATGTAATTATGCTCATTCGACGCGTTTTTGCACGAAACGAAAGAATCTAGCAGAAAAAAGCGTCGCTCTGCCCCGCGAAGCGAGATATTAATCGTTAAAGTTGATGACTTGACAGGTTATAAAACCTAAGTAAAACTTAATATTAAGGGCGACCTCACCGATTTCAATGACCTTGATATATGTTGTCAAGGACATAATTCTGAGTAACTTTTTCTTATAACTTAATCGTCGCTCGTTGTTTATTACAAAGTTATGAACAATTAAAGATAGTGACTAACTGATGCTTGGGACATAAAACGGCGCACATTTTTGCATGGATTATCAACTTTTATATTAAAATACGAAAAAAAATGATAGAGAATTTCAATGAACTAAGTAGGTTTATATATTTCAGTTAGTATTATTCAGATATTTGATACACAGTTGCAAAAAGACTTATAAAAACTGACTAATATACTGAAGTATTATATATACGCACACACACACACACGCACACGCACGCACGCACGCACACGCACACTTGGCTCACCCTAGGTGAACACCTTAGCATCAATGTTCAGCTAATGCTAATTTTCACTGACTTTTTTGCGATTTTCGATATTTCTTGTTCCGAGCGCCATTTTTAAGTTTCATTTTCGTGTTCAGGAGGCAAAAATACGTAGGAATTAGATTTTCTTACCCATTATTTCATATAGGTGGGTTTTTCGAAGGTTTACCTTTTTAAATTTAAAATTTTAATTTTTTAAATTTAAATTTTTAATTTTTTTTTATTTTCAATTTTCAATTTTTTAAATTTTTAATTTTAATTTTTTAATTTTTTTGCAATTTTTCGATATTTGTATATACAATTATATTATTTTTAAAATCAAGAATAAACATAAACAGGTATTTAAATCAAATTAAATAAGATGTTCAAAATGACCACCTTCAGCACGAATGCAAGCCCTTATTCTTCTATCAAAAGAATTCCAAATTCTTTTAAAAACATTTGGATTCCTTATTTCCTCGAATCCATGAATTATTTAACTATTTGTTAACATCATGAATTATTCTTTGTCTTAAGTCAGCAATATTATTGGGCACATTTCTGTAAACCATTGACTTTACGTTGCATTCGTGCTAAAGGTGGTCATTTCGAACATCTTATTTAATTTGATTTAAATACCTGTTTATGTTTATCCTTGATTTTAAAAATAATGTGATCGTATTTACAAATATCAAAAAATTGAAAAAAATAACAATTGTAAATTTAAAAAAATTAAAATTTAAAAAATTTAAATTTTAAAAAGAAGGATGCCAAGCGAACTATAAATAACGATTTTTTGAACATAAAAGTTGCTATAACTCGGAAACGACTTATTTCTTAACTTATTATGTTTATACAGAGTGTCCCAGACTTACCGTATCACATGTTAATGGAAGGTTCCTGAGATCATTTGAAAACAAAAATCTTAATACCAAAATGTCGAGGCTGCTATAGTTTTTGAACGGGAAAGGTTCAAAGTTCACCAATCTGCTTGTCAAGATTTCGCGCGCTCAGGGACGTCGCATGTCGAAAGAGCCTTTCCACAACACTTTACTCAGCTCGATAGAAATACTTGAAAGTATTATTTACTTTAGACCGATGATATTAAACAAATATAAATATGAAAGAAAGCCCATATCGGTCGCGGCGGATCTTGGTGCCTAATAATAATTTTGTGAATTTTCCTACTCATGCGAACTGCGCGCCGCATATTCGTCGGTCTTGAAACACAGTCCTTACATGAAGCCGGAATAATGAATTCACATATTAAATTGACGAGCAATTTAATAATTTTTGATGCTCACTAGCATCTATATAAGATCCCCCCATTCCCAGAAAAAAACTGTAAAGAACTTATTGCGAAAAATAACACCTCGACCAAGATAATAATATAACGCGATCGCTGAATGTTCTCACAAAGTTTATCCATACTCTAAACCCATAAATATCAAGAGGTTGAATCATTCCCATAGTTTCTTTTGGTATAGTTAAAATTCGTACATCTTTATGGCGTGACATAACGTGCTCTAAGAGTCTAATAATACACTGAAACTTCCAGCAATAAGTAGAAATACATTTGTGAACCAAGACTGAAATGTTATGTAGTTAATTTACGTGATAACATTAAAATCGAGTTATTAACTACACTATACGTGCTTGATATGATATTAATTTATATTTGAGAAATAATATTATCAAATTATAATCTTTAATATATATACAGGTATTTTGTACGCGATTTCATAATCTTTTTAAATATGTCTGAGTTCAAGAATGGATACATCGAAGAATGGTCGCCACAATTTGAAAATCCATAGACTTTTGTTTCTCGCCAAAGGATATACAAGAAATACCATGTTGTTCCATATGTGATGCATTTGTTATGTTATATGTTGTTCTTGGTGCAAGAAATATTTCTGTATGCACCATTTCTTTGAGGAATATGATAATTGTAAATATTTGAGATATAAGAATTACATTAGTATTAAAAGTAAAGTTTAAAATTAAACAATTATAATAAATATATGTATATTTATTGCAAATGTATTTGTAATAAATGTGCTTATATGAGAAATTTTTTCCAAATATATGGCAAATATAACTCTTCTTGACATTATGGAAATATCGGAATTGATGCATACGCTGTTCGCTATATGTAGTGATTTCTTTATTCGTAAGAATTATAATTATTGCAATCTCGTATAGACGATTATAAATACATTAGGAATAAAAATATCATTATTTTACAGTATTATAATCCAATAGATATTGTTTCATATAAGGGATGCAAAGTGGTGAATTTTTGAAAATAATCATGTTTTCAAAATGTTATTGACATCGTTTAATAGAGGTGATTTTATTATAAAACTTTTGTATAAAACATTTTTTGATATCTTAAATAGTTTTCTTGAGATATAACGAAAAAAGCTAAGAACCGCTTTACATATAAAAGGTGGTTTCATCTCTTAAAACGTTTATTGGCCGCAACTGATATTTTCTAAATTTATCTATTTACGTAACCTATATGTAT
Source organism: Aphaenogaster ashmeadi (assembly GCA_003063805.1). NCBI lineage: Eukaryota > Metazoa > Arthropoda > Insecta > Hymenoptera > Formicidae > Aphaenogaster > Aphaenogaster ashmeadi. The sequence goes on along the minus strand of NJRQ01002379.1, from coordinate 9,957 downwards.
ACAAAGTTTCATTAAAATCAGAATTTATCACTTCGCGAGGTTCCCTTGTTAGTCGAACAAAGAATATTTTAGTTGTTGAAGATAATCCTTTAGAATTTAATTTGATTATGACTCACAAAGAAATGGCAAGAACTGCGAAATGCCGAATAGGATAAGTGTCATAATTCATTCGAAAGGGGGTGTTGAATGTATAAAAAGTGTAAAATAGTTCAAGTGAATGTGCCTTACTTTCTGAGGCAATTAAAGTGGGGCTTGCGGCCAGCTGTCGCAGACCGTCTTAGCTCGAAAAACCGTCAAACAGCGTAGCTGAGCGGACTGAGGCCCGCTACTTCTGCATCTACAATCGGAACAGCGGATGGAGTTCGAGTCTTACAATGTCAATTTTTTAAAATAACCATTATGTTTTACATGTTAATTAATTGTTATTTTCTTTTAGCAAGAATATTAAAAACAATAGTCATTTTATAATTTTATATCTTTTCAAATAATAAAGAACAAAATTTTTTTAATTTTTAATTATTTATTATAAAATTTGGACGCTGCTGTACAATGTTGCGGATGGAAATTTATGTAGAAACACTGAAAACATAAATAAATCGTGTACGAACATTTTATAAATGAATTTTTTTTACAAAAACATTTTATGTAATAAATATTCTGGGGAAAACATAATTGATTCACATTTCAAAAAATTTCGCGTTTACACATCAGCGTATCAAGCAAATTAAATCATTTGTTTAAATTACAGAACACATAATAAATAATATATAATTAAATTCGAATAGCATCGAATTCAATTCCTTCCTTTCTCCGCCAACAGGAATATCTAGGCAATTTTGTATTCGTTTAATAATAAAGTTCAAATTTTATAATTAACTAATTAAAAATTCAAAAAATCGTTTACTTTTTTATTTAAAAAAATATAAAATTATGAAACGAATATTGTTTTTAGTATTCTTGCTACAGGAGAATAACAATAATTAATTAAACACTCCTGTTCTTAATTTACTTTAGATTTAAAACCTGATGATTAATCGACATATTTGGACATCTTTGACAACATTTTCTGATCACACCGTTTTCATCATCTTGACTAAACATATTCTCACAATGGAAACGAAGAATTAGCTTTGCTTTTACACATTAATAATGGACATCCAACGATTTGATGAAACTTTAATTTACTTACAAATTATGGGTCATAATTTAACCCTTAACGCCTACACTGGCGGGGTACAAATGTACACCTGCACAGGTGGGGTAATTATCATATCAATACTCATGTATTTGCTATATGTGTCCGATCTTGGATGTAGCCCCTTGCTTTGGCCTTGTAATTTTCTCTTGTCTCGATTCTCCGTAAACAATGATTATGTTTTTTCCTTTGCTTATTATTTTAAACTTTTTCTTTTTTTCACTTGCTATTTATTATTTTAATGCGATGTTGATGTATCTTTAGCTGAAGAAAACTAAGTACAGTTGAAACGTTTACATATGTATTTTTTTCTTATATGATTAATTATATATTTTTCTTTTTACACCTGCATATGCTTGATTATTTGGCTCCTCTCCTTGTTATTGTTTTGCATATACAGGGTGTCTCGAAAGGTAAGGTCAATCGCTCGAGAGATGAATAGGGACCCAAAAACAAGAAAGAAAGTTGATATGAAGATAGGTCCGAAAATGCGTTGTTTTCGAGTTATCGCCATTTTTATATTGAAATTTGAAATTGCTTTGCTTTCAAATTTTTTTGTCAAAATTATAACAAGATATGGTTTTTATGAATTTTATAACATAATTAAAGTCAAATAAAAGTTACATGCTGCTTTAGCACTACCCAGGATGCACCACGTGGAAGTACAGCCCGCTTAGCATTCCTTGGCAGAGATCAGGACCCCTCAAGCGGGCTTTAGCACTAGCTAAAGCAGCATGTAACTTTTATTTGACTTTAATTATGTTATAAAATTCATAAAAACCATCTCTTGTTTTAATTTTGATTAAAAAATTCGAAAATAAAGCAATTTCAAATTTCAACATAAAAATGGCGATAATTCGAAAACAACGCATTTTTGATCATATGTTCATATTAACTTTCTTTCTTTTTGGGTCTCCCATTCATCTCCCGAGCGATTAACCTTACCTTTCGAGACACCCTGTATATCAAGCTTAAGTTTATCAATAATTAATTAACATATAAAACACAATGGTTAATTAAAAAAATTGACATTGCGAGACTCGAACTCTGTCCGCAATTCCGATCGTAGATGCAAAGATATAGTAGCGTGTCTCAATTCGCGCAGCCAAGTTTTTACGACTTTTCGAGCTAAGATTCTAGTACTTTCGCGATTGTCTGCGACAGTTGGCCGCACGCCCAACTTTAATTGCAAATTTCTCAGAAAATAAGGTACATTCACTTTAACCCTTTTACACTTTTTGTACATCCCTCCTTTTGAATGAACTATGATTCATCCCATTTGGCATTTCGTAGTTCTTGCCATCTCTTTGTCAAAATCAAAAGATCCTAAAGTTAAAAAAGAAATTAGAGAAATCAGAAGATTCTAAATTTGAAATGCGAAATAATTTAATTTATCGCAAGAACAATAATCAGATTTCATTTTACGTACCATCGTCTATAGAACAAAATGTTTTATATAAATATCATTATGAATTAGGCCATTTCAATGTAGATAAAACAGGTGGTATCATTATACAAACTGATTGGTTTCCTAAACTAAGGGAAAAGATAGAATCTCATATCCGAAACTGTTTAAAAAATGTATTGCTTATTCATCTATTCGTAAAGAAGAGTTTTTGCATAGTGCCCTTAAAAAAAATTACTGTTTCATACCTTACATAGATCATTACGATCCAGTTAATACGAGGCATGCAATTAAGCAATATATATTTCTTATCGTAGACGTTTTTTCCAAATATGTGAAATTATACGTTACTAAAACTACCTCAACCGCTGAAATTATACGTTCTCTCCATAAATAATAATATCCGACAGGGGCACTGCTTTTACATCTCAAGAATTTCATTATTTTACCAAACAAAATAGAATAAAATATATATTAATAGCGACAGGTTCACTTCAAACTAATGGGCAGGTTAAACAGATTAACCGAACACTCACGCCAATATCAGCTAAATTAATCAAAAACGAAACAGGCAAATATTGGTATAAAGTATTAGGAAAAGTCGAATATATATTTAATAATACAATAAATAAAAGTACAGAAAAATTTCTAATCTTCTAAACTTCTATCTTTTAGCAAAATTCTATATATTTGACATTAAGCAACGAGATAAAATTAAAAATGAGATAGCAAAGTATTTACGAGAGAACTTAGACAATAATAATGATAAAATTCATAATTTAGAATCAATCAGATCTCAAGTTGTTTATAAAATTGTTCAATCGCAAAAACGTATTAAAAAATTAATTAATCAGAAGACAAAACGTTTGCATAAATCTAAAAATGGAGACTTAATTATAATAAGAAATTTTGAAAACACAGAAGTCTCCAAAAAATTAATTCCACAATTTAAGAGGCCTTATATAGTTATAGTAAATGTTTAAGAAATTATATCGAACGTAGAAAGTCATCAAAATACACATAAAACTTATCAAAGTGTTTGGCAATCTTGCAAAATGCGACTGTAACAAGAAAATGATTACATAATAAACTGTATTACTTAGCTTGAATTTTTAAGTTTATAATGTTTTCAGTTTTACAATTTTAGTTATCTCTATGTATGTGTTGTTAGTTTTTTAAATGTATATTCTTTTCAAGATGTAATGTTGATGTTTAATTCTAAAAATGTTTAATATTTATAAATTTAAGAATATATACAGTTTATAATTATAGTTTAACATATTCGTAATATGTAATGTTGTGTATAAATATTAAATGTCTGAGGATGGACATTAGTTAAACTGACCAAATTGTAAACATTGTAAATAAAATGTAAGTAGAATGCAGTAGGCGTGAAAAAAATACATGAGCACAGAATCAGCAGCAGAATGGCGAAGTGCGATTAAGAAAATACATTGAATTACGCGACAACCCAAAATTATTAAAGTTATTTTCTTTTAAATAAAGACAAATTCGTTGTTACAAAAATTATTGACTACACAATGCTGTTGTCAATCATCTTGTCGACAAACAGCAATTTACTACTCTGAATAGAATAAAACTTTTCTTTGTCAACATGTTTTATATTGTAATTACAAATAATAATTTAGCTTTTTTATATAACTTTAACATCAAATTTCTCAAAATTGTAACGTGATAGAGTACTTAGAGATTGTAATTGCATAAATATATTAGTATTAATATATTAATATTGTTAAAGCAATATTTTTGTTGAATTATATAAATTATTATAGCAAAATTTATTACCTTGCCTGGAATGAGCATGAGCGACATGACGTAAACTATCGACACTTGGTGGTTGAGGTGCAGAATGTGTTTCTTCTGCACGCAGAGGTTGACAAAATACTATTTGTTCATGTTGGGTTTGCCTGTGTACTTCTGACGCCATTGGTTGAATTTGTGCATATGTTTCGCTGCCACTGGTATATACTTTATCCTGCTCATCGATTGCAGCGTACATTTCATCTGTGAAATGTCAGATTGTATAAGATTGTGCGTTATATTTATTACGTCTTACTTCTAAAGTTTATTTACCAGAATTTATTTACTTACCAGAATCATCAGAAACAGTAGCATAATGAGGATCAGTGATTGGTCGAGTAGATTGATTTTGTTTGTAAGCTGCTTTGGTCTGTGCTATTATATTGGCTAATGGTTCCCTCACGCTTATGCTCGTATATCCTTCTATATTAGAAAGATAATATTGCAATTTGTGCTATAAATTATTCATCACATGGTAAATGAAAGATTGTGAAAAGAAAAAATAATGCAATTACTCGAATCTTGCGAGTCTCCACTGAAGTGCTGTTGCGGATTATTGTTTTCGGGATCCGGTGGATGAGGCAATAGCATTAAGAGAGGTGGTGTCATGTAGGGCAAGTCTTGATTAGCTTGAACACCACCAGAGATAGCGTTAGCAGCCTGGATATCATAATGCGTCTCAGAATTAAGAAGTGAATTGTGCGAGGAAGATCGTCGAGTTCTTGGCGGCGCGACTGGATTTCCATTTGACTGATCCATTGATGTAGACGGTTTTTCAATATTCGTAACTTGATTAACATTATTTCTGTAAATTACGAAAAATAAATACTATATATTTTCTTAAATAAGATGAGATAAAGATATATAAATTGTATACAGAATAATATAAAGAGTAGTAAATAAATAATAACCTATTTGTTTGACTAGCCTCAGTCTTCTGAACATTTTGAAGTTGTGCATAAGGATGTTCAACTGAAATAAATATTAGAATGTCATTAATTAGTTAACAAATATTAAAAAATTTAACAATGATTCATCTACCATTGTCAGAGATAGGAGGTGCAAATCTTGCATATTGATGAGATGTATCTTGTGGCAAAGAACACCCTTGCAAGACAATTTCCTGTGTTTCTCTTTCAGACATTTGTTCTTGAGCTAAAAGATAAATTAATAGAAAATAAAGTAGTACAACAAAATAAAATAACACAAAATAATGTAAAAAGTTTTACTTTTTTTTCTATTTCAATCATTTACATTACTTTTTACCTTAATTAATTTTATGTTACCTGCATCCTGGACTGTAGCATACAGTTCTGAATGGTCCCCCATAATTTCAGTAGTCTCATAAATATCTTGAGGTACTGAATCTACCATATCCTCATGTTCTCTGTTCTTATCTTTTGGAATATCTGGAAGACTTCTGTTGGCACTTGTAGTCCTGTACAAATATACCTTATTCAGACGCGTACGCGCACGAGAGAGAGAGAGAGAGAGAGA
>NJRQ01002376.1:0-13190 GCA_003063805.1 Aphaenogaster ashmeadi | reverse complement strand
GAAATTAGCACCTCATAATTTCAAATGTTATTTTTTCTATCTTAATCAGCGGAACTATTTCTAAAACCTATCAGGAACTGTAGAACTATTGCGGGTGCAAATAGAACTTGCTTAAAATCTTGCGGTGCTGGAAAATGCGGTGCCAACTTCACACCGCCTATTACATCTATATTGCTTAATCCTTTTTCCTTATGTCTCTGCCTTACTTTCTTCTTTATTTTTACAAATAGTTTTTAAACTTTAAACAATAATTTTGCAATTATGAGAATAAATTCAGATATAAAAATTCAGAAATAAATGAAATGGAGGTAATAATAAGAATAAATATTTTTATGAATAAAAAATATCTCTTAAATAAAATGATAAAATATATCTTACATATATGGACAAAAATAAAATTCAGAAAATTATTTTAATAATTAGAAATAGAAAAAAATAATCCTTTTATATTTAGAAGAAATTAATTTAATTCAGATATTTTGAAATTCTGTTTAAAATCTTTCGTTAATTTATTAATTTGTAAGTTTTAAATACTGCTTTATTTTCTTTCATATTCAATTTAATTATATATCCAATTAATATGAATATATTAATAATTATAAAGAATAAATAGAAAACATTTAAATATATTTCGATTTTAAAATATAAGTATTTTTTCTGTTTTATCAAAATTGAACGATTACTAATTGGATTATTCTTAATTTTTGTATATATTATTTATAAAGATTATGAATTAAAATAATAAATAGTTTCTCTTACCGTTGTAAAACTTTGTAAAGAAAAAATGTAAATCATTCCAGCGGATAAACGACAAGGCTCTAAACACTTTCGTAACGGAATCAATAAATTTTTTTGCAATTTTAATGGCATCGTATACCATAATCCATTATATCTGGAAACATATATTTATATAAATACATTTCAATTCAAATATATTTGTTAAATTTTAATTATACTTCTATATACGTATATCTAAAAATATATTTTCTATTTTAAAAAGAAGATTGCTTGACAAATTAAATTTTAATTTAAAGCTTTTATATTTCCAAATACTCACATTTTGTCAGTAATTTTAATGCTACTCTCTATAATCTTTTGCCCTTGAAAACTGATGCAAAATAGATGAAAGATTTGTGCAATAACGTATACTAAATATTTTATCATTTCTTCAGTTTGTCCCGAAACCATTACTATCTAGAATTGCATAGATATAGAAATTAATAATATAGTCTTTTTATGTAGAAGCTAAAAAGCTAAGTAAAATATTGTAATTAATTTTTTAAGGATTGGCAAAAACGGAATGCAAATAAAGAACAAAATATTTCAATGAAAATTCCTATACAAATTAGTTTATTTTATATAAACGATACAGTGTATCTTTTATACATTTTGTATCATAAGAAAAATATAATTACAGAGAATGACAGAGCGCGATTATAAACAAGTTTTTTAATAATTTTTTTATTTTTCTGCTAAGTAATTTATATTCTAAAATTAAAAATGCCCTCTTTCGATCAGTATGATTAAATAAGGCACTTTTAAAATCTTCAGAACAAAGCAGATATTAATAACAGACATATACAGGGTGTTTCATTTTAAGTGATACGTGAGATAATCGATTCGTGAGATAATCGACCATACCACTTAAAATGAAACACCCTATATTCGCACAAGGTTTAAGATTCCGTATTATTACACGCACCAAAAACGGCTTTGGAGTTCATGCAGGAAAAATTAAATTTATTTATGAGAAAAATGTATACTAAAGTTTCCATATGCCAAAAATGCAGTCCCAATGGATTACATATTTCATTTGGAACTATTTGAAATAGAAGTTGTGAAGAAAAAAAGTTAAAGATATGGGTGTTACGTCCAAGCCTCCAGGATTCTTTATTTTATAGGAATACTAAGGAGGGAGAAACGGAAGGATGTCTCAGAAACCGTGGTAGTGGGTCAACGCTTTGAGGCGCATACCACAAGTCGAACGCACTAGTATAAGGTTTCAAAACACAGGGCCTACGTCGTGCACGGATGCAATGACACCGTTTGAAACAATGCGCTCGTCGGTCCTTATTTAGGTCAAGGAAATGAATCCCTATGACCTGGGTGTGGACCTGGTGCGATTTTATTATTACTTAAAAAGCTCCCTCTATGAGGAAGCCAAACTAATAAATACTAAGATTGATGAATACAATCTAAATGATGAGGAAACAATGTGCAAGTTTCTAATTTGCACACTTTTTTCTCCTCTTTTTTAGTTTTTGGATTTCTTTTTTGCACCTTTAAAAATGTCCCGAATGTGTGCGTGCGTGCGTGCGTGTGTTTGCGCGTGTCGATCATCTCCAAATTCAATATACCAACCTTCTTTTAATAATACTCTATTCATTAAAAAAAATTCAGCTCGATATCTCAAAATTTGCGGAAGTTAGATCAGCCACAGACATTTCTCAAAAAATTCAAAATTTTTGTAACGATGCACCCCCCGTGCACCGTCCTAATACCGGCGAATCACCGCCGATGCCCGGCCGATATCCGCCGGATGCCGCCCGACGACTACCGGTCGGGCGAAGAAAAGGCGCTATGCGCTGATAAACACCTCCACCGCACGCCGCTTTATTGATCGCGACCGTTACGCGAGTCAGCGGGCTCGCACGCTCGAAGAGATACCCGCGTTTGGGTATCTCCGGTCGACCGCCGAACGCCGACGATCGCGTCGACGCCGCCAGGATACCGCACCGTACCGTTCCCCCACCAGACCCCCGAGCGGACGAGCCACCGAACGGCGAACATTCGCGAAAATATACCGGAAATCCCCGAGTAACAAATTGCCGAGTATATAACACCCGGCAATTGTTAATAACATCCACTCCTAAGTGAGCCCGTTCCGCTGTGCCACAGACCGAGCCTAACCGAATCCTAGTAAACGACAAGAAGCGAGAAAAAGGGGTAGAGGGTACTCTGTCTCCGCCGAGCGATTCTCGGCAGCTTCCTCGAGCTCATATCCTTCCTCGACAGCTTTGACGAGCCAAAGGGGTAGAGCGTACTCTGTCTCCGCCGAGCGATTCTCGGCAGTCAACCAGTCGATCAGTCAAACCTCCTCTGGCCAGTCCGACGAGAAAAAGAGGTAGAGAGTTCTCGGTCTCCGCCGAGCGATTCTTGGCAGTCGTACTGACTACCACCTATCCTCTCGATGCCGACAAAGGACAAGAGGGTCGAGTGTTCTCGGCCTCCGTCGAGCTTTTTTGACAGTCGCTACCGTCCGTGTTCCTATCGGCAACGATACACGGGCAGGGAAAGTGCAACGGTGCACCACCGATCGCGACTTTTCGCGCCCCACCGCGACCGCGTGTACGCTCCGCGATCGCGTCCCGAGCTGCGCCGCTCGACCGGCCCCGCGGCCGAATTCACTAGGATCGGCCCGCCTATCGATCTACGATCCGCGATCGCGCGCCGGGCACGCCCACCGTTCGCACGCGCTAATTCCTCGCGAAACGCGCGAGCCGAAATTCGCATCCCGGCACCTGGCGCCCTCGTTTGTACACGCCGTCTTCGTTTGTCTGTCCACGCGATTTTCCGACGTCCGTCCGCGCGATTAATTGTCGTCCGTCCGAGCGAATAGAGTAGGGAACTTGTACATATATTAACTATAGGAAGCCGCGTTTTATTATGTGAAGAACTTAAATTAATAAATTTTATTTATTTATCACGTACACATTGCGTATTCTGGTATAATTCCTCGGCCCTTTTTCACTCGCCCTGGACACACCAGACGAGCTACTCCGCGCCCGGAAAACGGATCGTTATATTTTATTAAAAAAGAACCCCGATTATCGCCAAATTCAATACTAACCTTTTTTTAATGACACTCTTTCGTTTAAAAAAAAATCAGTCCGATATCTCCAAATTTGCGGAAATTAGAGCAACCAGGGACATTTCTAGAGAAATTCAAAATTTTCTTAAAAAAGGACCCCTTTACCAATCATCCAATTCAATCGAACCTTCCTTAAATAATTCTCTATCGATTAAAAAAACCAACCCGATATCTTCAAATTTGCGGAAGTTACAGCAACCACGGACATCCAATCCGTACATACACAAACATACATACATACACACACACGGACATTTTGTAGAAATGTAAATTTTCGACGTTTTAGAATATTTTGAACACATTGGCAGCGACAACTAAAAATTTTTTTTCACGAAAACAAAGCTTTCTCTATGAGGAGCAAAAAAAATTTTTTTTTATTTATATTTATATCCAAGTTTATACTTAAGATGAGTGTGTGTTTGTGTATGAGTAATTGTTGTGTAGTAGGAAGAAAAGGATTTTATGGTTCATGGAGATCTTCGAGGGTGACTGAGGAACGGGGAAAGAACTGATAGAAAAATTGGATTGGGACTAGATAGGGAAGAAGGATCCCTGGAAGATGGCATAGGTTCCTAGGGGAAAATCGTTCGTTTGTGGGAATTGTGAGATGAGATCGGCAAAGGTAAATTCTAAGGGAGGAGAGTCAATTTGAAGAGGAGAAGAGATAGGAATTTCTCCAATGATCTCGATGCTTGATGAGGTGGAGTTTGCGAGGGCTGATGATCGAGGATCTTCTTGGGTTAAAAAGGAAGAGTAAAAGGGCTGTATGAAAGGTCAGGAGTTTGGGACAAATTTTGATCTGAATCTGTGGGAGAATGAGGAGAATGAGTAGTCGGTTCTAAATTTAATTGTAAATTGTTTAAATTAACTAAGTTCGCCCAATCCGTTTCTAATTTCCTCCGGACTCGTCTCTTTCGCCAATTCCTGACATGTTTGGCCGCCGCTCTGGACTTACGCCTTCTTCGAGTATTAAAATTTCTTTCCACTTGTTTATTTCGGCGATTTCTTGAAAACTTGGCCGCCGCTCCGGACTTACGCTTCGTTCGCGTATTAGTTTTCACTAAAATTTAAGGTATTTATCTCGGCTTTAGCTTTATAATTTAAAAAAAGGATCGAATCTCTTAAAACTATTGAAAAGAAATTTTTGGAATTAATGGAGTCGAGGATTCATTTCAGTTAAAGGTATAGGAAGGCAGTGAAGGTCACAGTACCAAGGAAGTGCAACGGATTTAGTCACTGAAATCGTTAGAGTAACAAGAAAATGCTGCAGGTCTAATCACTGAGTTTCCTCAGTCAACCCACAGTAGGTGTCAACAATCGGAGTGTATTCCTCCAAGCCTGGGTTTCGCCTCCTTCGATAGAACACTGGAGGAGATCTCTCCTTTACGGATGCACCCCCCGTCCAGTCATAGTTGTGAGGGACTTCAACGCCAAGTCGGCGTTGTGGGGTTTCCCGCTGTCAAATCGGGGGGGGGGGACGCGGCCCTGGAGGTCTGGGCGGCGCAAATGGGCCTGTGTTTAATTAACACAGGCTCATTGAGCACCTGCGTGCGGCGCCAGGGCGAGTCCACAGTGGATCTCATCTGGGTGACCCCTGGCGCTGCCTCATTTATTGAGGGATGGCGGGTGGCGGTTGAGCTAGAGACCCTCTCAGACCATAGATACATTGAGATGGGTCTAGCTGCCACCCGTCCAGAGGTGCTTACGCGCCGTCGCGAACGGAACACCCGTCCATAAATATGGTTGTTGTCGAAGATGGACAGCGACAAGCTGATGGCCGCGATCCTCGCGGAGGTCTGGTCTTGGGATGGGACGGAGAGGGGGCAGAAACTCGACCTGGAACAACGAGTCGAGAAACTCCGGGGAATGTTAACGAGTGTGTGTAACGTCGCGATGCTCCGGGTCAAATCCTGCCCCGGCCGCCGGGCGGTCTATTGGTGGACGGAGATCGCCGATCTACGGCGAACCTCCGTCCACGCGAGGCGACAGTTGAAACGCTCCTGGCGGCGGTGTGGGGACCCCGCGAGGATTGAGGAGGCTTGCGATGAATATCAAGCTGCCAAAGTGGGCCTCTTCGCGGCCATTAGGGCGGCCAAGGCCAAGGCCTGGGACGAATTGATCCAGGATCTCGCCAGAGATCCGTGGGGGCGCCCCTATAAGATCGTGCTAAGGAAGCTTAGGGCACGGGGGCCCCCGGATCACCGAGTCCCTTGACCCCCAGTTCGTTCGGGAGATTGTCGATGTCCTCTTCCCATTCCAGGAAGGAGCAGAGGAGCCCATCTCGGCGGTTCTAACGCTGGAGTAAGATCCCAAACTGGGGGATGGATGCGCCAAGCGCAACGAAGAGTGGCCATCAGAGTGTCACGTGCGTTTTGCACGGTCTCTCAAGCAGTGTTGTTAGACGGGCCGGTTTTTTTGCGCATCCGCGAAGGTGAATTAGCGAATACAGTAGTGTAGGAAAAATGGGCGCGAAAGTCTTGGCGGGCTCGGCACAGGAATAGGACAGAATAAGTTAAGGATAGGTAAGGTAAGTATACACTATTTATTTTAATATGGATTTAAATGAAAAAGGAGCAATTAAGAAACGTAGGATTAGGGAATTCCAATCTTCATGGCTAGAAAATTTTATGTGGGTGACTAATGAACTCCTTATTATTACTAACGAGCACGTTACTGAAGCAGCATTTGACGCGCAAGCGCGAAAAAACCGGCCCGTTTAACAACACTGCTCTCACGCGGCGGCCTCGGTCTTGGCCGGGTTCCGCCCCATGGAGCTCCTCGCGAGGATGCACGCCGAAGTTTATCGGCGTGTACGAGAGCTCCACGAACGGGGGACGTGGAGATTACGGCCAGGATCCGGAACATGATAAAGCTCCAGGCTCGATGGAACCTCGTGGCAGAATAGAGCCGCTTTTTGGCGGCTCCCGGCAGGCCAGGCGTGAGGACTGTCGAGGCCGTCCACCTCTGCCTGCAATGTTGGATAAGCAGGGGATGGGGTGCGGTTTCATTCCACATGGCACAGGTGCTCACCGGACATGGGTGCTTCGGTGAGTATCTGTGCCGGATTGGCAAGGAATGCACCACGCAGTGCCACTGTTAAATCTGGCGCGTCTAACATTGCGTTAGCGTCGTCGCGTCGCGGGAGCGACACCACTAATTCCGCGCTGTAACCAATAAGATCCCGACGAGACGCGCATGCGCTCCTATTCTTTGCAAGAAAAAGTTACCTCTCTAGATATGTGTTGAGAGTAGATAGATGGCTGTACTTCCTTATAACGTTTCTCTTTGTGTATTCTCATAAGAATAAAGACATTTTTTTCATTTCGGTACAATAATAATCTTGTCTCCTGGATTCCCGTGCAACAGGTTATGGGCCCAGGCACGCATTGACACTGTGCGGAGAGAAAATTTTGCGGTAAAAGTGTCAGGAAAGGTTTTACGACAGGAGTTAACCTGCTCGTGCGAAGATTTCTTTGTACTGAGAAAGAGAGCCGTTGTGCGATCTATCATAATAACGTTGCCATATAATACGCACTATAGCCATGTCTGCGGATATAAGATTAGAATTGATCAAATTCGAAGGTAACAATTACACATTGTGGAAAGATATGCTGGATACGGCGCTTACTGCAAAAGGATTATTCGGATACGCGGATGGTACCATACCAATGCCGACTAGAGAGAATGAGGTAAGCGAATGGCGCAGAAAAGATGCAGAAGCAAAACTATACATCAAGATGTCGGTATCCGATGCATACAAGCCATTGCTATTGGGATCCGTAACCTCAAAGGAGGCTGTTGACAAGCTATCGCAAGCCTATAACATTACTTCAGAGATAGCAAAACAAACATTATGGCAGAAGTTCTTCGAACATTCCATGGCACCACATGAATCGATGGCTAATTATCTGGCATCTATCGAACTGCTCGCTAAGCAATTACGCGACGTGGGAGAAACAGTAAGTGACACTTGTCTCACGACACAAGTGTTACGGTCACTACCAGTAACCAATAAGTACCATAGCCTTCGGCAATCATTTAAAATGTTAGAAGGGTCACATAAAAACATAACTACTTTTACTCAAATGCTCTTACAGGAAGATGCAGAGTTGATAGCGCGTGATGAAGCTAAAGCGGCATTTAAAGCCAAAGTACGCACATATCAACCGCATGGTTCAAGGACCGAAAATGTCAATATGGGTCAAAATATCGGTGGTAACAAGACCGGCGGTCAAACCGGGAGGCCGAAAAGTATTGCCAAATGCTGGACCTGTGGTTAAGAAGGTCACGTGAAACGCGACTGTCACAAGCGGAAACAGCGACAACCGTCGACGGAAAATCACACACAGAGAAGCCGAGATGGTACGACGAGACGCCAAGCATTCAGTACCACGACTATCTCTGGATATCGTGCGGACGATCATTTTCTAGCGGATTCAGCTGCATCAATGCACATGTGTAAAAACATTGGACTGTTTGACTCGATGAACGACTCACGAGTGAAGATAAGAGTTGCCAATAAGCAGCACATGCAAGCTAAAGGATGTGGCACAATTAATATCCTGGTCAACATTAATGGTAAACTGGTTCCAAAACAACTCAAAGATGTATTGTATTGTCCAGAGCTCGATAACAATTTGTTTTCATTGCCTATTATGAAACAGCAAGGATTTGACATGAAAACTCAAGGTGATCGAATGTATTTTGTCAAAAATAGTAACACAGCAATCACTGCCAAGTTTGACGGCGACATGTACGTCATAGACATGATAATCGAGAAGCCGACGAAATGCTATTCAGCGCGAATGGACACTCTACGTACGTACCATCGACGAATGGGGCATATTAACGTCGGTACTTTACTGCGAACGGCGAAGTTAAACGCTGTGATCGGCTTGGAAAGAGTGGAGGCTGTATCCGAGAAGTTTACCTGCGATACCTGCAACATGGGGAAATAGCCCAGACAACAACATCCGACGGTGGACTCACATGTCACTCAACCACTCCAAATCGTGCACAGTGACACTTGTGGTCCGATGCCCATCGTCTCACCCAGTGGCTCACAATATTTTGTCATATTTAAGGATGAATTCACTGGATATCGAGTGGTACATACGATGCGACACAAGTCAGAAGTACCGGAACTATGGAAACAATACGTTGCTATGGCGGAACGACAAACATCACTCAAAATAAAATGTATTAGGTCCGATAATGGTCTTGAGTATAATAATCAAACCATGAAGCTATTCAACCAAGAACGTGGTATCAGACATGAGTTTTCGGCACCTTATACCCCTGAATCAGATGGCAAAGCTGAACGAGAAATCAGGACACTCGTTGAATGTGCGAGAACAATGTTCATCGACAGCGGTTTAGCTGAGGAACTATGGAGCGAAGCAATACATTGTGCGTCACATATACTCAACCAGGCAGTTAACAAAGGTGAGAGAACACCTTTCGAACTATGGTTCAATCGGAAACCCAACGTTCATCGTATCAAGACGTTTGGATCAATTGCATTGACTATCCCAAAAATACAGAGAAAGAAATGGGATGACCGAGCCCGCAAATTGGTATTGGTTGGCTACGATCAAGAAAGTCAGAACTATCAACTTTGGGATATTGAACGTAGACACATCGAGATTGCACGAAACGTTGTAATACGAGATGGGGTTATGATTGCAGACGCCAAGAAGCCAAATACTTACATATTTGGGTTATCTAACGAAAATACAACGGATGTAGATGCCCAAATTATTCAACAGAACCTCGTTGATGCGTCTGAATCGACATCGAATAACGAAGACAACCTTCAGGATAGCATGTCGTCTCCACCAATATCTAATACGGAGACAACTCTATCGAAACCTCGAACTCGTAGAACTGAAGAGAAAGTCGAACATTTCGCACTGGATCAAAAGGGACGCAGTAAGCGAATCAGCTACAACGAACGCGGAATGGCACAGGTCGTTGAAGAAATGGACTCCAACGGTTGCGTAACCCTACTTGCCATGATTACTCAAACAAACGGGCTTGACGAATGTATTGACTACGAGGAAGCTCGATGATCACCGGAATGGCGTGCAGCAATGCAGGACGAGATCCAAACATTGGAGGAGAACGAAACGTGGATATTATGTGAACTACCACCAGATAAACAGGCTCTACCTAACAAATGGGTATTTAAGACGAAACGCGATTCGGATGGCAGAATTGTGCGTTATCGCGCTCGTCTTGTTGCTGGTGGACATAGACAACGCCAGGGTATAGAATACGATCAAGTTTTTAGTCCAGTAGTACGTTACGATTCGATCAGAATATTACTGGCAATCGCGACCCAACAGAATATGCACATTATTCAGTTTGACGTAAAATGCGCATATATCTATGGTGATTTAGACAAGATTGTCTACATGAAACAATCTTTAGGTTTCGAAGACTCATCACAACCAAACCTAGTATGTCTACTACAACGATCGTTGTATGAATGCAAGCAGAGCGGACAGTGTTGGAATAAAAAATTTGTTACTTTCATGCAAGGACTCTACTTCAAACAAACGAACGCCGACAGTTGCGTCTTTGTAGCTACAATAGGAGGTGTTCCTGTGTATGTCTGCCTTTACGTTGATGACGGCCTCATAATGTCATCATCTAAGGATGCAATTAAGCATGTAACGGATGCGCTAGAAGCGAAGATTGAAATTAAACTGGCAGCTATAAGCGACTTCGTGGGAATGAGAATTTCTCTTGATCGTGACAAACAAACGGTAACTATTTCTCGATCGAACTATTTACGACAACTGCTGGGACGTTTTGGGATGTTAAACGCACGTCCGTGGACAAGGGTACATAACTAACCAAACCAGAAAAAGATACATCGGAACCTGATGTACCATACAGACAAGCCGTAGGTGCTCTATTATTTGCCGCTATGGTCAGTAGACCTGATATAGCCTTCGCGGTTGGACAAGTTAGTAGATACTCGTCACAATTTGATCAAACTCATTGGATGGCCGTTAAACACATCATGCGGTATTTACCCGGGACATTGAATTATGGACTAGTCTACCGTGCTACGAGCAGCAATATGCAGATTACGGGCTATACAGATGCGGACTTCGCTGGGTGTCAAGACACACGCCGATCTACAACTGGATTTTCTTTCTTAATCAATGGAACAGCTGTGACATGGACGTCACAACGGCAAAATATGGTGTCACTGAGTACCACGGAATCTGAATACGTGGCATTAGCAACGGGAGTAAAAGACGCCGTTTGGATTTCCAATTTCTTAGAAGAACTCGGATACAAGTGTAAACCGCTTTTTATCATGGTGGACAATCAAAGCACCATTCAAATTGTATCGAATTCAGAGTTCCATCGTCGTACCAAACATTTGGACGTTCGTTACCATTTCGTACGAGACATAGCTAGACGTGGTGATATCTTAATCGACTACGTTCCGACGGAGAAAAACATCTCCAATATCTTTACTAAAAATCTTGCTAAAAATCAGATATCTAAATTTTGTTCTATGTTAGGGCTATCTGTAGCTCGCAATGTTCGTGCGAGTGGAGGTGTTGAATCTGGCGCGTCTAACATTGCGTTAGCGTCGTCACGTCGCGGGAGCGACACCACTGATTCCGCGCTGTAACCAATAAGATCCCGACGAGACGCGCATGCGCTCCTATTCTTTGCAAGAAGAAGTTACCTCTCTAGATATATGTGTTGAGAGTAGATAGATGGCTGTACTTCCTTATAACGTTCTCTTTGTGTATTCTCATAAGAATAAAGACATTTTTTTTATTTCGGTACAATAATAATCTTGTCTCCTGGATTCCCGTGCAACAGCCACCATTGCGGGCACCACCGAGACTCGCCGCAACACACGCTGGAGCACTGTCCGGCGTGGGCGGAAGAACACCGAGCCCTGGTGGTTGAGATTGAAAAGGATTTCTCCCTTTCGACCGTCGTGGCGGCGATGATCGGATGGGAGGCAGCATGGAGGGTGTTCTCCTGCTGCGGCAAAGTCATGCTGCAAAAGGAGGAGGCGGAGAGGGTGCGTTGGGGGGAGCGGCGGGCACCCTCTCAGCAGGGCGGCGATGGTTGTCCCCGGACACAAATCAGGGGATCGGCCGGTAGGGGAAGGAACCGGCCGCGCCCTGCTCGCCCATCAAAGGACGAGGGGACACCGATCGAAGGTGGATTCTGAGGATCATGCTTTCCTCTGACCCCCCCTCTATTGAGGTTTGGTCTCGGGGCTGGAATAGGCGAGCGGAGATGGCCAGACATTAAAAGTCTGGTTATCCCATCGCTCTATGGTCGCTCACAAAAAGCGACCATACATGGATGGGGCCCACTCGCTTGATCACGTTAGTCAGGACATTTGGGCCCCGGGAGAGGGGCGTCGTCCCCGACGGGAAATCCGGGGGCGCGACTCCGCCTCTCCAACCATCAGGAAAAGGCGCGGCGGTGGTGTGGTCCCTCTGCCGCTGTATATTGAAGGATCTCCCGTGGAGAAGACTGGGCCGCCTTGATCGTATCTCCCGATCGGGACGTCCCACCCGCGGAAAGAATTGCAAACTGCCCACGCTCTGGGGGCGTCCCGAGGTGCAGTTAGAATCCAGCTCCAGGGACGTCCCCAAGTAGGAGCAAGCAGGCCACCGCGGGGGTTTTAGTCGGTAGGAGTCCGACATACCTCTCGGCTCTTCCCCGAGGGCAGAGGGGATTCATGATGGATTTCCCCCGCGTCAACAAAAAAAGGTGTCAACAAAATGCTACGTGTCTAGTCACTAGGTTTCCTTAGTTAATCCACAGTAGCTATCAACAAAATGCTACGGGTCTATTCACTGAGTTTCCTCAGTTAACCCACAGTAACTGTCAACAAAATGCTACGATTTGATCACTAAGAATTTCTCAGTTAATATTGATTAACCCAAAAGGAATTAATGGAGAAGAAACAAGGAAACCAAAGAAGAAAAATATATTTAAAAAAGGAGAACTTACTACTGATGGAAAACCTCCGAGGTACTTGAAGAGAAAAAGACGGGGGACCAATCCGAACCAAAAGATGAGAGAAGGATGTGACAGGAAATTGTAAAATCTTTTCTCTCGACGCCGACACTTGACGTGACCCCTTAAGTATCCGGAACAATGATTGGCCTGACGAGGTTTGGATTGAATATCGAATATACAGTAGCGCCCATAAATATTTTGAAGTAGTAAAGCAAGGAGAGTTCTAACTCAAATGGTGGCGAGGGGAATGCGGGGCGCGGGGGGTATGCGGTAGAGGGGGTATGACGTCACCCGGGGGGGG
>NJRQ01002350.1:0-14969 GCA_003063805.1 Aphaenogaster ashmeadi | reverse complement strand
GTTACTACTCGAAAGTGCGCAGACACAAGGTTTGTTCGCGTCATCTGCTCCAACATGCTCCTATTCACTCCAATGCACTCCAATACGTTGATTCCGGTCATTCCGGTGACGCCAACCAATTAGAGTACATTGGAGTGAGTAGGAGCATGTTGAGGCATGGCGACGCGAACAAACCTACAGTGGCCCAAACCGGTCAATAAACGTAACCCCGTGCTTGCGCACTTTCGAGCAGTAACTCTCTCGAGAGAGAATAATAAACTGTAGGTTTGTTCGCGTCGCCATGCCCCAACATGCTCCTACTCACTCCAATGCACTCTAATTGGTTGGCGTCACCGGAATGACCGGAATCAACGTATTGGAGTGCATTGGAGTGAATAGGAGCATGTTGGAGCAGGTGACGCGAACAAACCTTGTGATTGGTCAATTTCTTACAACTCTTACGACTGCGACTTATTGTAGATGGCCCTTTAGGCTGGGTCTACAATAGGTGTTGTAAGCTTTAAGCCCTAAGAAATTGACCAATCGCAATAGAATTTGAGAAGAATAATCGACTGCGATTGGTCAATTTCTTAGGGCTTAAAGCTTACGACACCTATTGTAGACCCAGCCTTAGGCTACGGTCCACTTGATGCTACAAATGCTTTGAAGCATTTTTTGATTGGTCAATTTGTAAAATTCTTTCTTCTGATAGGTCATTCGAACGCTTCGAAGCATTTGTAGCGTCAAGTGGACCGCAACCTATGTTCTACTGTTTACCGCAAAGGACGCCGCCTAGCGGCGAAATTCACAGTTTCGCTTCGGAGTGCCGTGAGCGCGTTTGCCATCGCGTCTCGTGACTCAACACTCAACTCCGTCAGGATCGTCGAAATTTCCGCTTTGCCGAAATCGTCGGAGTCTCGCGTTTGCGACGGAAGATCGACGATCTTTCCTGTCTCGCGGCGAGTCCTCGGCAATCTCGAGGTTCCCGGTGCGTGAACCCCGGTACGCGGACCGACGTCGCGATTGCTGTAGTGCGATCAAAGGAAAATGGCCGCCGCCGCGGCCGCCGCGCTGCTCGACGAGCTTATGGGCAGGAACAGAAACGTTCTGCCCAACGAGAAGCCCAAGGAGCTCAACTGGGAGGATCCCGAGGTGAGCTCGTGTCGATATCGAGCGTCCTCGAAAAGGAAAATCTCCATCGGCTCTTCCGCCAAAGTCTCGATTCCTATTTTCGAGGGAATATCTGTTTTTCCCTCTCGTTAACCCTTTCTCTTGACAATGGCATTTTTTTACAATTTGATATCCGCGAAAGTTTTCAAGATCCTAAGATGCGAACAACGAGAATTCGTACGATTGAGTTTCCGAAAGAGTCGAATTCATGAATTCCGATATTACCATAAATATCAACATTTCTTGGAATTGGTTGATCTGTTCCTTTGATATTTTCTACATTCTACTGTTTTTTATTTTCTTCTAAGCTTGAATATATCTTCTATCTGATAAGATTTTATCTTATGTATAAGAAAGTACAATCAAAACAAGATTGACTAGAAGGCCTGATAATTGCCAAGATTCAGAACCAAATATTTACAAATTGACTTGGGTCTTGCAAATTTGCTATTCGTTTTTTTCGTTTTTAGGAGCTAAACTATGACCTAGTTTACACCGTGCGTTTAGGCCGCGGCCTATACCTCAAATTCGACCTAAACGATCGCTGTAAACACTTGGTAGGTGACCTCAGGTCACCTTTTAGGTCGAATTTGGGATATAGGCCGCGGTCTAAACGCACGGTGTATTCGTAGCCTATGCCATCATCGAGAGGAATAATGGGGGAAACTTATTAGGACTAATAAACTTCTCTGATTCTTCTATGAGAAGATTCTTTGAAAAGTTTATTAGTCTTCATTATTGTTCTCTACAAAATTTATTAGTTATAACTATTAAAAATTAAATACTATTGCTTGCATTCTCAAGATCATCTTAAGTACGATAGCTGGATTCCGTAAAGCGCATATACGCGCATTTTTCTATAGTAAACGTTATGTATGCTATAGATATATGCACAAATATGTGCTTTACGAAATCCAGCTAATTTCGAGATACTGTACGGTCATTTCATTGGTTGGAATCTTGAAACCTCCCCTAACCAAACTTAAGACAATCTTGAATATAAGATCGGACTATGAATACTGCCCTATATATTTTTTTTGAAATAGAAAAGATAAAATATCAAGGAAGAAAAAATATAAAGAAATCAATATAGATATTTATCAGATTATTTGTAGTTATTTATTCTTGATACAAATATTAAGAATAGATTATTAATTTCCTTAAATTTTATTTGTAACTTAATTATTTTAATCTCACTTATTACTGTTAGTTATTTTATATTTAATTATACTTATTTAAACATATTAAATTTATACGGTCCTCTTATGTTTTAGTTTTGCAAGCTGTATCTGGTGAAATTCTGTCCCCATGACTTATTTGTTAATACAAGAGCGGACTTGGGTGCATGTCCCAAAGTACACGATGACGAGGCCAGGGAACTATTTGAAAAGGCGCCACATTCGTATCGTAAACAGCAATACGAGGATGAGTTTATCAGGTATTGTCAGAGTATGTTAAACGAAGTGGAGAGAAAAATCATAAAGGGAAAGCAACGGTTGGCACTAATTGGGAGAACAGAAGCAGTAAGTTTCACTAGAAGATCAATTTTTGAGCGCAGAATCGTAATTTAATAACCTTTGTGTGTAGCCGACGTTAACTCCAGCCCAAACTCAAAGAAATGAGGAGCAGATCGCTCTATTAACAGAAAAAATAAATAAATTAGTGGAGGAGGCCGAGCAAAGTGGAATTCAAGGCAATGTAGAGCAAGCGCAGGGCCTAATGCGTCTTTGTGATCAGCTGAAAGAAGAGCGCGAAACCCTGAGGAAATCCAACGACAATAGTCATTACAACCAAGTGAGTGTGACACAATTATTTGGATTTATACAAGTTATAATCTATAAAATTTATTTCTATGTATCTTTACGCGAATGAACAATTATAAGTAATTTATGGATTTATTACTTGAATTTTATACTAATTCTACAGCATTTATTTGCAGACTGCTGAACTAGCGGCCGCACAGGAAAAACAAATGGAGGTATGTGACGTGTGCGGTGCGTTTCTTATCGTGGGCGATGCTCAGCAACGAATTGATGATCATTTAATGGGAAAGCAACACGTGGGTTACGCCAGACTGAAGAGCGCTCTTCAAGAGATTATGGTAGAGACGAATTGTGACATTTTTTCAACATTAAATATATTTTCAAAGTTGAAAACTAAATTAAAATCTCATTTATAGAACAAGCGCGAAAAGGCGCGCGATGAAAAAGAGCAGAGAAGAGAGGAGGAACGGAAGCAAAGGGCGCGAGCGAATGAAGAGCTCGACAGGCGGCGGAGAGACGGTGACAGAGATAGAGATCGCGACAGAGATAGGGACAAGCGTCGCAGGCGAATGGATGACGACAAGAGCCGCCATGATTCGAGCGGTCATAGGTAGAAATTTCTACGTTGTGGCAGCGATCTTTGAAATATTGTATTCTAAACCGTTTAGTTGATAATAGTATTAGAGTATTGGAGGATAAATATCAATTAGGAGAGTTTTTATATTCGATAAAAACCATTTTCTGCAATTTTACTTTTCTAAAGGAATATTCGTTATTATATTTTTTGTTATATTTTTACATACTGGCAAAAATGTGGTATTCAAGAATCAAATGAACCAAATTAATGAAGATATCGCTTA
Source organism: Aphaenogaster ashmeadi (assembly GCA_003063805.1). Taxonomy (NCBI): domain Eukaryota; kingdom Metazoa; phylum Arthropoda; class Insecta; order Hymenoptera; family Formicidae; genus Aphaenogaster; species Aphaenogaster ashmeadi. The sequence goes on along the minus strand of NJRQ01002350.1, from coordinate 11,197 downwards.
TATTACAGAAATTCTGGGCATAGAAGTAGAAGTAGATCGCGAGACAAACATCATCGGGACGAAGATAGCCATCGACGTCACGGTCGAGATAAAGGTAACGTTGATAATTTTTTAATATGCTGTCACTATTGGCTCGCGATTGCAACCTGTATGTCAAACATATTGTGTTCTAGGATGACAATAATAATGATTTCAGGAAATCGCGATCATCGAAGTTCCAGCCATCATAACCGCCGCCGTCACCGCTCGCGAAGTCGAAGTCACAAGTAACTTCTCTTGATTGGTTAGTGAGTGAGAAGTAAGCCAGGTATGCACCAAACAATATAACCATATTCGTCTCAATTACTGTACAGGTACTCTCTCGATCCAGGTGAGTTGCCATTCCGATGCACATAATACATATACATGATAATATAATCTGTGATGTTTGAAGCGTCGCGTAAGTCACACAGCAAGTTCGTCTCACTCTCTCTGAAACACACTCTGTCTCTCTCCGCCTCTCTCTATCTGATCTCCCAGAATAGTCATGAATGAACGCCTCTTATAAAATTCGAGGAATAGATTAATTTTTTCGTTTTCCTTAATCGTAAAATTTGTTAGTGGCGCAGTCAAATATGTAGAGCTGCGTGGGCGTGGTAAAGTTTGCAGATTATAATAGGCGTACTATATAGTGTTGAAAATATTATCTACAAAGAAATAAAATGCTTTAGCGTAACAGTAGTTTAATATGCTTTTGTTTCGAGAAAGATCGAGAAAATTAAATTTGCATCTGCTTTCTTAGTCAAATTTCCTTAAAATATTTTAGTTGCACTATTGTTACAAAGATTTGTTAAAAAACTTGAAAGTATTTAAAGACTTAAGTTTTCTTAATAAAAAATTTTAATTAAGTTTGCTTAATTAACTTCATTAAGTTTTCTCTAAATTTAATTTTTTCGAGGATTAAACCACTTTATTAATTAATTAAATTAAATTAATTAAATTAATTAAATTAATTAAATTAAACCACTTTATTAATTAATTAAAACACTTCACATATATATATATATATATATTAAAAGGCTTTTAACAATTTAAAAATGCATCGCTCTGGAAAAAGTTGTTAGGAAAGTCTTTAGAAAATAAATCTGATTTTTATAATATTTAAACTTATTAATCAAGTAATTGAAATTTTTAATCACTTTACGTGGAAGTTTAATTTGTTTTTTACAATACTCCGATATCATTCCGAGCATTCTCGATTTATCTGCGGAGCAAGCTGGGAGGAGGTATACCTACGCTTGCTTTCATCGGTTAATAACTCTGTATCCGAGCAGCAACGGAGCATAAGTCCAAGAATTCGTTTTTTTCCAGGAGAAGCCCGCGAAGATCTATGGAATTGTGGATGCGCGCTTTCAAGATGAATCGAATGAATGTGAATAAATGCAATCAGGTTGAAACTCATCCAATATAACAGATTCATACTGTTTATTTAAAAATAAAACGAATTGTTTCTATAAAAATACAGCGTTTTTCTCTTTATTGTAAGTAGTCTTATCGCGTTTTGTTTTCAGATAATCGAATTCGGGGCTTACTCTTCGGGAATTTACCTTATTTTTTCAAGTAACTTATAAAAGAGGTCATCGTACTTCTCTTTACAGTGATATAAAGAAAAGGAGAAACCTAAAAGTCAGTAATTTTGGACTTAGCTCATTTCGCTTCTCGGGCACAAGGCTGTCTCCGTAGGTTCGTTAATGTAATCTTGTTCGCGCGTCATTAAGAGAGAGAACGAGAGAGAGAGAGAAAGAGATTTAGTGGTTTAGTGTGGAGGGGACACAGCTCTCAGTGCCCGCTTCATAGAGCCTCGTCCACGACTGCAAATGCACGAGTGCACAACTGCGAGTGCGCCCTGCAAACGTGTGACTGTGACTATACGAACCTCTAGCTTCTGCCACGCAATTGACGAGGTATTTATGCCGGAATGATAATATCAACACATGTCCTTCTGCCAGAAGAATTATCCCTTTGTTTTCGTGTTCTTTTGGGTCCTTGGCTAGCTAAGGATCTAACGATCTTTGAAATACTGAGATCTTGAGAAGTTTTAGACAATACAGGGATCCTCATATCACCGGTATATAGGCCCGTACATATTCGTGCAAGACTGACACATTAGTACTCTACTATTTTTATTATGAAAAAGAATACGCTTAAACGAGAGTGCTATTCTTAGCAAAAACCATCAGTAGAGAAAGATATAGGTAATTACAGAGAGAATTTACCTGATATCTATAAAAGATTTATTTTAAAAATCGAATTTAGGAGAGACATGATATTCAATTATTTAGATGTTTTGTGAATGACGTAAGTCATCCCCCCAGACGATGAAAGTTAACCCAACGATTTGCGAATCTTTCGATGTTTTTGATCGAGGAGATTTAATTTTCGTAACCCCTTAAACGAGGACCTCGTGCACTTGTTAAACAAACACACAGTCGACAGAGGGACAGGATTTTGCCAACAAGACTATCATTAAGCATTGTTTGGCTATTACATCGTATCGCGGTGCCGATGACAATTTTGCTAAAATCTGGGTTGTCTACTTTCAGAAAGAAGAGAAGAACAAAGAGGGGACTTCGGAAACTCGTCCAAGACATCGTTTAACATATTGTTAAGGTAAAGATTTTGCATAATCTTAACAATAAGAGAAAGAGTGAGAAAGAGAGAGGAGGACAGCGAAGAAAATATTAGTGTCGAGATCACAGATACGCCAGAATCGATATAACTCGTGTTCCGAGCAATTGTTATTTTAGGCCACCTATACATAAACAGAATGAACAGCAAGGTAAATTGTATGATATAATTTGTATTTGCTGTGTCGCGCGTTATAATAATACTCGTAAGATTGTTATTTGGAATTAATAAAACAATGCCACGTATCTCTCTCTTTGCTTTTCTTTTTATTTCATTCACTGTACTTAACTAGATAATCTTTTTTTAATACATATTATAGAATTGAAACAAATTTAACTCGGATATATCAGTCTTTAATTGTAATTATATTGTTAAAATATTGAACTATTTAGATTAAGAATAAAAAGAATAAAATACGAAGTGAAAAATCTATATGAGAAGGATTGAGGATATAAATACACATGATATAATTTTACAAAAATATATAATTTATTATATATTTAATAAATATAGTTTAATAATACATAAACAGCCTATGTTATATAATACTGTCCATCACAATCTTCTTCTGATATAAAAGTTCGTGCAACAACGGCGTGTTTACTTCAAACCAATTTGCCTTGTAACCTGAACAATACAATAAAATATACATTGTTAATTTAATTTTCGTTGCAATCCTGTTTGATGCGAAATATAACTAATCAAATCTAATTTTTATGAAATTTTAATATTCAATAATAATAGTATCATATAACATTAATAAATTCAATAAAAATAATTTCTGCAACATTTGAAAATTGAACATTTTTTCGTACATCCAAATCTTTACTTGACGATGAATCGAATTACCTGTTCGTACACGGTCCAAGCCATGGTGGTCATCAAAGTTCGCCTCAGCATTCTAGGAACGATACCCTTGAAATATCCTAAGACGCCGTACTTTTTGTAAACGAAGAACGTCGCGTGATAAATACCATTGAATTCGTTCGGGTACAACTGTATCTTAGTCTTGACAACATCCGGCGGTTGCGTTACTATGGACGCCAAAATTCCAGCGAGGATTCCACAGCCGAAGTGAACCGGTGCCGACGAGTTGTTCGTCGCTCCTGCGAACAGAAAAATTTATTATTATCCAACGAGATTTCGATGAATCCTTAATATAATCTGACTTTTTATTTTAAAAACGGATATCGACAAGTTATAATCTCAAGTTATAACTCCATATATATAATTTTCTTTAACATTTAAAACATGTAAAACATTTTTTAACATAAGTTCATAAATAATTAATTTAATATACTAGATTAATATAGTTAGGTTTAAAGTTTAAAGAATACCTGTACTGGCAGCCGCATTTTTCAATTGGGTGTAAAACATGAGATATAAACCGCTGTAAGGCGCATCCCGCAGAAGAGTGGGTACCAGACCGCTCGATAAACCTCTCACTCCTTCTTGCTTGTAGATCAACCTAAGAGCTTCGCTGATACTGTTGTATTTGTAAACGCCGCTCTGTACAGTACAGAATTATACTTATATAATCACCAGACTTCAAATTTCATTTTGAAAAGATCAAAGATAATTAAATTCTCATGACTGAAGTGTGTAAAATATTTTTAGATATTGTCATGCTATTACAAAAATATGTATTAAATTATATTTCGTAAATTATATTAATAACGCAATTTTGCAAAAACTGTCTTGTGCTTCAGAATATTTTTCTTTTTCCTCCTTTTTTATCATCCTCTTTTCAGTATTTCTTCCCTCTTTAATCTAAGGGTCCCATTATGTTATCTCATATCTTCTCGCCTTCCACATTCCTGTTATTTCCTATTTTCTAAACATACCTCGAACCGTGTCTTCACGACAGTGATGGGAATCAGCAGGGCACCGGACATGGACCGCGCGGTAATGCCCAAGGAAATGGCCTGTAGAGCCGTCAGAGGTTCTTCCAGATTGAAGGCGTGTTTCAGCCAATGCAGCGACGAAAAGTACAAACCGACGCCAGGAATCACTCTGGTTATCGACTGAAAATTAACATTTCTTATGTTGTTATCAATGTGAAATCAACATTTAATCAACATTTAATCTCTTAATCTTCAGAGCAATGTCTTACCGGCGTCATGCCCTTCCAGAGTCCGAAGATATTCTCCTTCTGAACGATGTGCGCCACCGTGCCCAGCATTCCATTTTTTGACGCTCTATTAAGAAATCCGGAAAGTTAATTGGTAATTATTTGAAAAATAATAGGTCGAAATAACAATTTTTAAGTTGAAATTTGTGAGGTAAAAATCAGAAAAAATTACATTTTAAATTAATAAAATTAATTAATAAAAAATCAAGTTTAAATTGAGTAAAAGATGTAATTGAAAAGTGTGATAAATCTTAAGCAAAAAATTAAATCTTAAGAGACATCAAATTATCTAAATTTAATTTTAAGAATTTTGAGTTAAGAGAGGGTAAATCTCGATTATGTATTCAGAATAAAAGAGAATCTAACTGCGGATTTTATTTACAGCAGTAAATTTTAATCTTACCCAATAGGGCCATTAACTCTGCTCTGAAGTCTGGTCTTCACCAAGTCCAGTGGTTGGAAGAGGATCGTGGAGAATGTCCCGGAGAACGAGCCCGCCAAGAAGGACTTCAAAATCGGGTACTGCGAACATAGGAAAATCATGAAGAAAGGCTCATTCGATAGCGGTCTACAAGTTATCTTAGAACTCGCGATCTTAATTTAATGGATTATCACTCATGTTTCGATTTCCTCCAAGCGAAAACAAGTCGAACACTTGTTCGAAGATTGCAAATGTATGCGGGCTGGTCCATTGGACTCAGGGTGAAGCTCAATCGAGCGATTATTACGGATCGTTACACTTGTATCTCTCGTCGCACGAGTTCACTCACGTGCGGCGAAAGATCTCGGCCGAGTGCACGATATCAATAACTATCGTCATGAAGAGTGACCCGGGGTTATCGTCGCGTGACAAACAGCTATTTTTTCGCAAGAAGCTGATACGTTAATTGCGCATACGAATTTTCCGTGGGCATCGCGCGGTCTTTGCGTTATAATATTTAGTGATGTCAGCGTCTCGCGCCACAGGGGATCCATTTGTTTTCTACTTTTTGCCGATAAGCGAAGGCGAAAACAGGGTTTCGTCAGACTGATGAACTTCTTTTGACGTAAATTCGTCATCCGCTTGCGCGTATCGGACGATAATTTATTAATAAACCGTCTTACGATTTATCTACGCCTTATTTCTTTTGTTTGTCGATTCCTTCTTCGCGGGAGGCCAATGAGCCTCGATGGCGAATCTTTCGCAATGCGAGGTATCGTGCAGGAATGATATTAACGAAAATTCGTTTATGAGGAAACTTGGGAGTCGCGATATCTTTTTATTAATAATTTTTAAACGATCTTCAGTAGACTAACGATAATTTGTAGGAATACATTACGTAACGCGATAAAATTCCAACTCTGCGAATAGTAAATAATTTTTTTTTAAAAAGCATTCAATGTGTTATACAACGATAGAGCTTTTCATTTGATCCCGTCAAAAATGTTAAAAATAAGACATATCCGCTCAAAGATATACAGTAGTTAAAAAAGTACTTGCATATCTTATCTTTTGTGGGATAATTTTCTATAAAAAAAGAATATTATTGAAAAGCACTTCCAACAGCATATTACATATTTTTCCTTCATTTGTAATAATATATTGAGTAAAGTATTTTTAAAGTGTGAAATTGTCCCCAAAAAGATAGAGTGCGCAAATAGTTTTTTTACCCATTGTATATAATATCTAATAAATATATAAGAAATAAGTTCAATTCATAAATAGCTAGCTTTTAAAATCTAGTAAATCTAATAAAAATTATCCATAATTCGAGATACTTACAGTTCCCAAAGCTTCCATGATAGTGCAACAATTCAGAACCTTGTATTCACTGTATTCGAATCTCGAATATTCACTCTAATTAAATTTCACGGAAATTTTTCGGAAAGTATATTCAAAGTTACTCTCAAAATAGCGATCGAAATTAAAGATACTCCCAAAATCTCTTAGCAATAGTCTTATTCGACTAGGAGCGTTCACTCGGCTATTAATTTCGATTAATTTTTACTAGTTTCATAATTAATGACGCAATTGTCTGTTTCAGAAGTGGAAAAATTTTCCCCCGTCTGTAAAACCGTCTGTAACGCTGGCGCGATACTGAATCACATTTGTAACATGAGTCGGCTCTACTTACATCCCCGTTTATCTTCGTTTCGCCACTGTCGAGGTCAATGGGGTGACCCTGCATATCGGGGCATGCTCGTGCGAGAAAAGTTTCCAGGCTTATCGGCCGACGAAACGTGATTTAAACGTGACTTTATTCGAAAACGTGAGATGTACTTTATGCCAGCGCGGGTCACTCCTCATCTGGCGATCCTTTCGCTTTTCCACATGGCGATAACGGTCTGAATCATTCCTCGTGGAATCCTTCCAATGTTTATGGGGAAATCTGGGATGATCGGACTGTCGGGCACGTTCTCTTTCCACTGAATTCGCCTGTGTCTGCGAATCATGGAATTAATTAATGTTTCATGCATTTCTCTTTGATACATTGAGAGAAGAAAGCATAGCTCTAAAAAATCACAAAATTATAGGAATGAAATAATAGAAATGCATTTATCCACGAGATATATTTTTCTCAAAAGTAGATTTAGAATAAATAGAAAAGAGAAAATTAGAGTTGCTAAATCCACAAGAACTTATTGCTTTATCAAGCTACCTTCGAAGGGATTAAAACCATTCGAATTTATTATACAATTTATTTGCGGATTGTTTAATTTCGTCAAGAACAAATAAAAAAATGCGATAAATGGTAATACGTTTAAACTATAAAGATAACTGAGTTGATAAAGCGGTGTCAGAATGATAGATAAGAGCAGCAGAAGCCAACATTTTTAAGTCAGAATATTTTGGGAGAAATGACGATAGTGAAAGGGCTGCGTTTGTTGCGTCATTATTTAATCATGAATATTTGTCTTCTAAAGGCCAGCGTTCTGGTTTACGTGTTCGATTAGATACAGTATCTCATTAAATGTACATACAACTCAAGCAGACAGTTAACATACACATATCTATAAATATATAACACAAACATACTGTTGACAGTATTAAATAATATATCACTGAGAGGAAAATTTATGATATTTGTGACTTATTATAGTTAATTTGTGATATTTGTGAATTATTATAGTTAAAAAAGGTTCCAACTATAATGATTAATAATAATTAACAATAATAATTATAGTTAAATTATGGTATTTGTAACTATTTTTTTGTTATTATTACTAACATTATAGCAGTAATAACTATAAAAATGGTGCACCTAACCATAATTATGTACAATTTAATTATAGTCATGAATATCATAAATTTTTCTCTCAGTGATAGAAGATATATAGTTCAAGAGTGCAATGAAGCAATCAAGCGAGAAGCATCAGTTTGAAAAGAGGAAAGGGATAAATGATCGTCAATGATTGTCGATTTCCATGCCATTGATACTTGAAACTGATCTCTGTCGTTTCCAAGGGGGATAAAGATTCCTTGGTAACGCAGAGCTATTTTTATCGAGAAATGACTGTAAATACTGCTCCGTTCATTCGTGACAAATGAGATCTGTTCTCTGCAGCTGTATCACATTATGCTTCTTACACTTAGCATGAAACTGGAGTATAATTGGACATTGGAGGGAGAGGAAAGGTGAAAAGTACAAAGTTCAGCTATAAAAAATAAACGAAACCCTTTGTACTCGCAATAATTTGGACCCAAAGTATCAGCCAGCTCGTAATAAATTTGTCGACTCATTCTTCCTCCAGAAGAAAATGGACATAACTTTTAGGCAGGACTTCGTCGTGCATTTTATCTATATATCTCATAATTATATAATCTTCTGAGAGTAGAACAACTAAAACACTCTTACGAAGTTTTTAATTCTGAGAGCAAAGGGTTCACGAGTACAAAGGGTTAATTTGTAGCGTGAGGCCGATCATCTTCTCGCACCTACAGCACAGGAAATCCGGAGTTATATCTCTGGTGACGCTCGCGATCAAAACGAACGGACCCGCGTTGTGTATCACGTCCACCAGCTCCACCGAGAGGCGTCTTTTCAGAGGTGGGACGATCTGTCGATCATGGGTGCTCGTTCGCAGACGATTCCACCTGCGCGCCGAGTCCACGGGGCACGAGGTGACGAGCGAGACCCACGGGGTCGCGGAAGGTCGTCGCGAGCGCGGAGAAGTCGCGGTCGACTGATACGCGCGGTTATCGCGACATCATTGTTTTGCGTTCCCATTCGATCCGGGGCGCGGCTGACGTAGTAGCCTGTTTGTCCTGGACCGCTTATCGCCGACCCGTGCCGCAACTCCCCCGACCGCTCTCGCCTGAATCCACGTGGTCGCGTCATCGGTTTCCCCTTCGAATCGCACTTTCCGCATCGCAGGTGCTCCGCTTTTCCTCCTCGAGGCCCGAACACGCGCGTTCACGCGTTGAATTGAAATATCGTGCCAATTGCGAAAGGCAAAGGCGTAGGAAAAGGACGATACTTACAGAACGGGTCTAGGGAATCTCGTCTCCGAACGGAATAAACGGAGTTGCGTATCGTATCCGCGAGAAAGATCGACCAATCGCGAACCTGAAACAGAAGACGTTTGTGTTGCTGATTCTGTGATGCAAACATAATTTTTCTGCATATACGTTTCACACGGTCGTGCATAGACACATCAATGGGTATAGCGATTACGAAAAAATTTCGTTAGACTTGTATTTGATTCCTAAAATCGATATATTTAATCATCTATCGAGTTTTTACAAAATGTCTCTTGCTGATCGATGCTTTTAAAATGATAAAAAAAGAAAAAATAGTATTTCTTGAAATTGTTTACGGATCTTCAGATAATTGGATGTCGGTAAAACAGCACGATTGCTGTTTTACCGACATCCAATTATCTAAATTATCCAAAAATTTCGTTAAACTTATATTTTGTTAAATTTCATTAAACTTCTAACGAGTTTTCAACAAACACTTTTTGCAGAGCATCTGTGAAAAAAATTTCGCTATTTTCATTTTTAAAATCGATAATTTAATCTTCGAACAAGTTTTTATAAAATATATGTTTCTTGCGGCTCGCTACTTTCAAGCCTGATCTACAATGTGCTCTTTGCTTCTTGTTTCTTTAGAAATTAACCAATTGCAGTTGATTTTAAGAAGAATAATCGAACAGGATTGGATTAATTTCTAAGAAACAGGAAACAAAGAGCACATTGTAGATCAGGCTTTAAAACGATAAAAATATAGTATTTCTTTGTTTACGCATCTTTGGGTAATTAGATGTCGGTAAAACAGCATTTGTGAAAAAATTTTGTTAAACTTTTTTTATTAAATTTCGTTAAACTTCTAACGAGTTTTCAACCAGGGTTGGGCATTTACGCGTAAAATATATAGTCTACATCTAGGTGTACACAATGTAAACTATGTTTTACGTGTCATCTATTAATGTTTTCTACTGGAAAAACTAGTGCAACACTGGTGCACACTGAGTGCAATTTCATTGTACCAATATAAAAATCATTTCACATATTTTCAGTGTTTAATGTTTTACTGTTTAATTTGACCAATTTTTGCCAGTAGAACATTAAACACTGAAAATATGTGACTTGATTTTCACATTGGAACAATGAAATTGCACTCATTGTGCACCAGTGTTGCACCAGTTTTCCCAGTGGAAAATGCTATATATGTAAACAATCAGTAATTAGTGGATTATCACACACGGAGATTAGCATTCCGTTTGCAATTTCGATTTTTCAGTTGTAATTATTATTAATCCTTCGTTGTAAATACTATTAATCCTTCGAGGCCACACATGGGTGGCGGCCATTCAGACAAAAATTCAGGGCCCGATATTTTTAAGATAGGCTTTATAATCAGTGTCCCTCTACCTAGGATTCCTAGTTTGAGTCTTTCTCTCGAAGATCCGTGCAGTAGAAAGGCTTTGAGCCATGTCAGTTATGTTTGGTAAACTTTTGAAAATTATTATGGGTGATGACCATCCCAGGTGTGTATTTCTTATCGCGACCGAAAATTACAACATTTTTGTTTATCGAATTTGTGTCTCTTTCTTAACATAAAAGGGTAAGTAACAATATTATTTATGCTTTTAAGTAATAAAAACGTTGTTATGTAAGCTAAAGAATTTAGCATAGAAACTAAATTTGAATTTCGCGCCATCAATCACTTTCGCTTTCCTTCGATTGGCAATTGGAAGATCCTCCCGCGCCATTCGGTATTTTGAAGAAAATCAAACGTTCGTATTTGAAACAACCAACAAAAGATTGATGGACAAACAAATGAGATGCGCTTTGTGTTCCTGGAAATCAGATATAGGCTGCGTTCGGGGAGACGCTATTAGCGCTAACAGCGTCGTTCTATCTTTGTCACCTACTAAAAGTTGAACAAGGACAGAGCACGCTCATAGCGCTAAAAG
>NJRQ01002343.1:0-15016 GCA_003063805.1 Aphaenogaster ashmeadi | reverse complement strand
GATCACGTAACTTTTCTCCTAGGGTGAAAACGTGAAAAGTGAAAAGTTTCATGTAACTATCTCTTTCTATTGATGTTGAATAGAAAGAGATAGTCACTTGAAAATTTTCACTTTTCACGTTTCCGCCCTAGGAGAAAAGTTACGTGATCGCTACCCAGAGCGCACTAAACTAATCCGCGAGTGTTTATACCGAGTGTATCAAATGATTTGGTACGGATATAGTACTTAGTACGCGTATCAAGTGCTCGGTGTATACTAGGCCATAATATAGATAAATCTAGTAACGTTGCTCAACTGTTGAGTCTGCTGAACGCGGCGTCGCGGCCATTGGGTGCGTTCAGGAGACACAACCGTTGCAGCATCGTCTTGTCAACACTCGACGTTGATTTGTTGGTTCCAGAAGTAAAACCAATCACGTTCGATTGCTCACTCAACGGTTGTGTCTCCTGAACGCAGCCATTGAAAAATCTAGTAACGTTGCTCAACAGTTGGGCAACATTACTAGATTTTCCGCTGAATCTCGACGTTGATTTGTTGGTTCTAAAAGTAAGAGCCAATCACGTTCGATTGCTACTAAGCGGTTTGTTCTGCTGAATGCGCCCATAGATAAATCTAGTAACGTTGCTCAATTGTTGAGTCTGCTGAACGCGGCGTCGCGGCCATTGGGTGCGTTCAGGAGACACAACCGTTGCAGCATCGTCTTGTCAACACTCGACGTTGATTTGTTGGTTCCAGAAGTAAAACCAATCACGTTCGATTGCTCACTCAACGGTTGTGTCTCTTGAACGCAGCCATTGAAAAATCTAGTAACGTTGCTCAACAGTTGGGCAACATTACTAGATTTTCCGCTGAATCTCGACGTTGATTTGTTGGTTCTAAAAGTAAGAGCCAATCACGTTCGATTGCTACTAAGCGGTTTGTTCTGCTGAATGCGCCCATAGATAAATCTAGTAACGTTGCTCAATTGTTGAGTCTGCTGAACGCGGCCATTGGAATTTGACCAATCAAAGCTAAGTTCACTGAACTTGTTATTGGTTTTCTTTCTTCCGATTGGTCAAATTCCAACCCAATCCCAATCTCAATCCATAGTCTGATAAGCCGTAATCAGACTATGGATTGGGATTGGGATTAGATTGGAATTTGACGAATCAAAGCAAAGTTCACTAAACTTGATATTGGTTTTCTTTCTTCTAATTGGTCAAATTCCAATCCAATCCCAATCCCAATCCATAGTCTGATTACAGCTATACGGGTTCGATAGGCCCCCCTGAGGCTGGCGTCCCATGGAGCGGATTACGCGGAAGCGGAACGAGCGGATCACCAATCACGGGATCGTTCTGATAGAACCCTTTCACAGATTCCGTCGAAACGATCCCGTGATATGGTGATTCGCTTGTTCCGTTTCCGCGTAATCCGCTCCATGGGACGCCAGCCTGAGGGCCAATTTCACCAACCACGGTTAACTTAACCGGTCGGTTATTCTATTGGAATTGACCAATCGCATTTGTCGTTAAGCGAAATTAACAAATGCAATTGGTCAATTCCAATGGAATAACCGGCCGGTTAAGTTAACCGTGGTTGGTGAAATTGGCCCTCAAGCGTAAAGTTTTTTCTCGATCTGGCAGCACTGTTACCATCCGTTATTGCCGATTATTACTAAACGACGTTTTTGCAAGGTCCTCCAACGTTTTGCAACGTTTTTAAATTTTGTAATCTATTGCAATCTGTAAATATATTCTCTCTGCAATTAGATTAAATAGACAATACAAACGTAGTTATGACAGAAGAGTGGCGATTGGATCATCGCGCGAGAAAGAGGATCAAGGAGGTGAAAAAGAAGGCTCGACCAGGTAAAGAAAATGGAACTTGCGATTTATAACCTACGTTACACAAAGTGGCAAGTCGTACATACATCGATATTGCCTCTCTTCGTTTTCCATCTAATGTATCCGTTGTACACAGCATTAAATGCCCAAGCTTGGCGTATAATGGAAAAATCGTGTTCCTCGGCTCCGCACCGATTATTTCCAAGAAGAGCGAGAATGAGTTATCGATTACTATTCCTTCGAGACCTTGAATGACGATGATGTAATTTGATTTCCCGATACATAATCTTAATCCACTTGTCTTTAATTCCATGTATGCATCTTACCTATGATTTATGTCAACTGTGAAATTATTTATCCACAATTATAATATCAATATCATTGTAATTTTATGCAGTTGTATACAAAATGATTAATTTAAATGACAATCGCGAACTAAAGACTCCAATGCCGAAAACTCTTGATATGAATTCCTAACATGTGTGTGAACGCTTTTCATAACAAGTATATACTTTTAGAGCTTGCGGATAAAGCAGCGTGGATCCAGCATGGCTACAGTAAGAATTTTCAAAAGTTTTGGCAATTTCAAGACAATGCTGAACGAATCGATGAATCCAACGTCGCTACGGAAGAATTTGTAGAAAAGTATGAAAAACCTTACAAGCCTGTGATAATACGAGGTGTTCAAAATAGCTGGAGAGCACAACACAAATGGACTATAGAGGTTGGTCTTTGTATCATGATTTTATAATATGTACAATTGGATGGATTAATGATATCCATTGCATTTATGCTTGCAAAGATACTTTATAATGTGTGACTCACTAGTTTGTTTTGTTCTTTGCAAGTAGTTAAATCACGCGATTGATTATTTAAAAAAATATATATTTCTTAAATGTTAAAGAATTTGAATCTAAGCAAACTCTAAATTTTATTTATGTATCCGAATGAGAGAAAATGATCCATGTCCTTAATTTCCAAGTTGTAGAAATAAGTTCTAATAACTACCGATTGTCTGATTCGATTCCAGAGGTTAGCAAAGAAATATCGGAATCAAAAGTTTAAATGTGGAGAAGACAATGAAGGATATAGTGTAAAAATGAAGATGAAATACTATGTTCGATATATGTTTAATAATGAAGATGATTCTCCTTTATACATTTTTGATAGTTCGTTTGGTGAACATCCAAGACGAAAAAAATTGTTAGAAGATTATGTAATTCCTAAATACTTTCGGGATGATCTTTTTCATCATGCCGGAGAACATCGAAGACCACCATATCGTTGGTTTGTTATGGGGCCTGCAAGATCTGGTAAATATATCTGATTAATATGCTCACACACGCATCCCTGAATTTTTAATATAATTAAAAGGGGAATGATTGTTAATATATATATATATATATATATATATATATATATATATAATATAAAATTAAAAATTTATATATATATAATTAAAAATTTTTTTATATAAGATTTTGTTTTCAAAAAAGATTTTAAATATTAAAAAGTTTCTAACATACTTGTACTTTTTTAAAAACTGGAATAACTTCTAAGGACTTTGTGCACATGTGTTATACACATCAACGAATGTCTTGTGCGTGTCAGTAGTTGATGATGTACAGATACATTCTACTGAAAAAAAATTTTAACAGGTACAGGGATACATATAGATCCATTGGGTACCAGTGCATGGAATGCATTAATCTCTGGCCATAAACGCTGGTGTCTGTTTCCTACGCATACTCCTCGTGAACTTCTGAAGGTAACTGCAGCCGAAGGTGGTAAGCAGAGGGACGAAGCTATTACATGGTTTTCCATTGTCTATCCACGCACAAAGCTACCTACTTGGCCAAAAGATTGTCGCCCAATAGAGATTCTGCAGACTCCCGGTGAGACTGTTTTTATTCCTGGCGGATGGTGGCACATCGTATTAAATCTTGATGAAACTATAGCGGTCACGCAGAATTTTTGTTCGCGTACCAATTTCCCGGTAGTTTGGCATAAAACGGTAAGGACTCGATGCAAAATGTAATAATTATGTTACAATTATGAAATATTATCAACACAAGATCATTCGCAAGAGTACTTAAATGTATGCGCACTATGAACATGTAATAATATGTAATAATAAATTCATCATAAACAGGTACGAGGAAGACCAAAATTATCGCGAAAATGGTTAAAAGTACTCAACGAAAAAGAACCCGAACTGGCAACTTTAGCAGAAACTATAGATGTAAAAGAAGATACCGGTGTTGCCAGTGATTCATCGAGTGGTTCTTCGAGTAGTTCTTCGAGTAGTACCAGTAGTAGTCAATCTGAGGATAGTGAGGATGACAGCGGTCAAGAATCACTTACCGCGCACAAAAAGAAAAAGAGGTAAAATAATATCAAAATCCATATTGAAATGCTGTAATTATTATGCACTATTCCTTTTCCCCTTTTTTACACAATCGATTTATTTTCCGTGACAATTCTGAATGTAATTAAGGCATAATACTGTTTTTAAATTTTCAGAAGAAAATTGACTAATAACCAACCCTGACAATATCCAGTATTTGGAACCTACAGAGACCTCAGACTGTACAGTATTAACCAACAATTATTGTTTGTACTAAGAATAAATATTATAATTATTATAATTACGATCATATCTTTATGTTCATAACAAAATAAATATCAGATAACATATAGCTTTTCTTTCTATTAGTTAATATTTTATCCAAGCCCTGCATTTAGGCATCTTATGATAATGCACGTAATTCCTATTCCAGACAGGCTTTGTTAATTATGATTCGTCATTTTGTTAATTAAACAACAAATATTCATATATTGTCCTGCAGGTTTTTTTATGATCATATCTAATATTTATTAAAATTACGATAGAGTCAAAAAATATAAAAACGTTTAGGAAGAGTGTTCTCAACAATATTAAAAAAAGTCTATGCAATAGCAATGTATAAAAAAAAGTACAAACTACTAATGAATGGATCAAGTGCATTATCATTTAAATTAAACTAAAACTGTATAATTGCAAAGTAAATACAATACGTAGTATACGACACATATATGTTAGCTTTTGAGTGAGTTGCTCCTGTGGAAGGTCCTTGCGTCTCGTTTATAGTAGTTCCACAATTTCACAGTTCCATCGCTTCGTATCGACACGATCACCATGCAAAGCACCAAAGTGGAGTAAACAACATAGAAGCAAATAATAACAAATTAAACATTCATACACACTAGGCTAATAGACTTACATTGTCATGAAACCGACTATTGAATCATTTATCTTTTTGATTTATTGACTAGCAAGAGAATTGATTACACATATTTCATATTGTCTATAGCAAAAGGATGTTAATCGGACGTATGTATGATCTCGTGCATTTAAAATTCATCTTTCCAAGCATAATGTTCAATTTTGAAAATAGCTATGTGAATATTGCAGTGACAATTAAATTATGTTGACATGATTTGCAGAAATAACGCAAACGTAAATATAAATACCAAGTTTACGAAATGTAATCGCATATCTTTATATTCGACTTTAAGTATTAGTACTGCATGATGTATAGTGCTACGTAAAATGTACGGTAACATTCGATAAATGTTATACAAGTGTGACAAATAATGCAGCCTTACCGCCACATTATATGTAAAATATTAAAAATGTTCAACTATAGGTAAGCATGCGCATTATCACAAAAATATAAGATAAATGCACAAGCAAAAAGCAAATAAAGTTAAAGGGAAACTGTGGAGATAGACATAGATAATGAGGAATCGGGTATACGCCACAGCTTCACCTCCCCAGAGCTGAAATCAACATCCGAGACGTTATTTTACTCGGAATATCGTATCGCGGACTGCTGAACCAAAGTATGCATATCTGATACACATATATACTAATCTAATAGTCAGTTCGAGGACAGCTATTGCATTATCGAATACTGTTTTC
The DNA here is from genome assembly GCA_003063805.1 of Aphaenogaster ashmeadi. Taxonomy (NCBI): domain Eukaryota; kingdom Metazoa; phylum Arthropoda; class Insecta; order Hymenoptera; family Formicidae; genus Aphaenogaster; species Aphaenogaster ashmeadi. The sequence goes on along the minus strand of NJRQ01002343.1, from coordinate 9,226 downwards.
GACACAGAGCTGGATATATATATACCGGGTGTTTCAGACCACCCGTCCCACCCGATTTTTTCGTAAACGCGACATTTTAAAAAAAAATGTTTCAGACAAAAGTTGTAGGGTTTTAAAAGATCTATTTACTGATTTTATCAGTTTGACCTTGGATGGCGTCGCCAAGGTCAGATCAAAATAACATTAACTTTTTTAAATGGAACTGCCTACTTTTTATTGCATATTCTTGTAGCTTATGTCGAGGGCTTTCCAAAACACTATAATTAAATGTTTTTTCGTTAAGTATTTTTCGAGTTATAAGGCTTGAAAGTTACAGTATTTTGACATAAAATACAAAATATCTTGTAAAACATTAAGTTTTCGGTAATGTTACCTTAATACTTTTATGCACAGAATAATGAGACGAATCAATTGGTATGAAAAAAAGACATGGTTGCTTTTAAGAAAAAATATGTAATTTGCAACATCCATCTGCATATTTTTTCTTAAAAGCAACCATGTCTTTTTTTCATACCAATTGATTCGTCTCATTATTCTGTGCATAAAAGTATTAAGGTAACATTACCGAAAACTTAATGTTTTACAAGATATTTTGTATTTTATGTCAAAATACTGTAACTTTCAAGCCTTATAACTCGAAAAATACTTAACGAAAAAACATTTAATTATAGTGTTTTGGAAAGCCCTCGACATAAGCTACAAGAATATGCAATAAAAAGTAGGCAGTTCCATTTAAAAAAGTTAATGTTATTTTGATCTGACCTTGGCGACGCCATCCAAGGTCAAACTGATAAAATCAGTAAATAGATCTTTTAAAACCCTACAACTTTTGTCTGAAACATTTTTCTTTAAAATGTCGCGTTTACGAAAAAATCGGGTGGGACGGGTGGTCTGAAACACCCGGTATATATATATATATATATATATATATATATATATATATATATATAGATAAGTATTAAAACATTTTTAAGGAGTCTCTTACTTGCTCGCTGTAAATATATGCTGCTGATTGGTCGCGATAGCGTTGATAGCAGAAGCGTGCGCTCGCACTTCTCCAATAGGCGTACATTCCCCTAAATGATCTTTAGGAACTGACCATGCCTTGAGTATACCACCGCGACATCCCGAAATCATTATGGAACCGCTATTTATTGTACACAATCCTAAAATCCAATCTTTGTGGGCGTTGTTTAGGGACTGAACTAATTCCATTTTGCTTAGATCCCACCGTTTAATGCACATATCTCTAGAGCCTGAAGATTAATAATAAATGATTCACACGATTATGCAGTAATACACAGACAAAAACGATGTGACGCACCGGAAAATAGTGTTGAGCCGATTGTGGCTAAACATTGAACTCCGTCATAATGTGGTGGCGCTAAACTAACGGACGGTCCGGATATATTAGGCTCGGCGAGAGATATCAGATGATCCTTACTACCCGCTATTACTCTACCGTCCTCAGCAACGGCCAAGCACATAACGGCCGCTGTGTGTGGTGTGCTTAATCTAGCGGTGTACGTCAATTTACGAAGATCCCATATCCTAACTTTATCGCTAGCTGCAGTATATAGTTCCTGCTCGTCCAAGCTGAGCGCTAAATCGTTGATTGTTGTTTCGCCCATGGGAACTTGAAGCATTCTAGATGGAGTCGATAATGCAATAGGGCCAGTTTGAGCTTGACCCGAAGAAAACAACGTTTTTATGCAGCTATTGCCAGTTCTTAAATCCCAAACTTTAACGTATGCCGCGGATACGCTAAATAAAAGCTGATGAACAGTGGAATATTTTACGGCAACGACGTTATTAGGATGTCCACTTAGAGTCAAACTTTCAATTCCCGTTTCTAAATCCCATACTTTCACGGTGCGATCTGAAAATTCGCAAAGTAACTTGTTTGTTATTGCGACTATGTAAATACATACTTGACCAAATACTTGTCGATATCATTCGACATCTGAATTCATCAAATACCTTTCGAGCCGCTGAAAAGTAAATCCGACGTCACGCATATAGTAAGAACAGCTTTGCTATGTCCTTCCGCAACATGAGAACATTGCAAAATGGCCCGTGGCTGCGCCTGATAGAAGAATCATATCTAACTACTTGGCTCCGGAAGAGAGGCAAAAAGCTTGTTACCTGTTTCCGCTTACCTTGCCCTGATACTGCGAGATAATTCCTTTCATTGGTTGCGGCTCAGACGCGATTAGCTGTCTGCTCGCGGTTAGTCTCGAGAATACGTTTTCTTCGCGGCTATTAAATCGTCTGTACGTAGTCGGTGATCCAGGAGGTGAAGATATATCCGTATGGGCTACCTGCTCCCTAATAGGTGTGTTATGTTAGCGTGTTAGTTAGCCGGCATTTGGCTAATAATCGTGCCGACTTCAAAATTATATTAGACATGCATACGCAGGAAAGGTAACGAAACATTATATTAAGTTTCCAGTTTATATGTATAGGAGTAGTGCACAATTAAGCACAATTATTATCATTTCAGCCATTATCAAATGCAAATTTCGTACTTAGAAATATGTAAGTAAGGAACAGCCAAAAGGACATCTTTCGACAGCTATCGTTTTTCGCGTCTTATTGAAAATTTTGTCATTTATTCTTTATCCTATATTACAAAAAATATAATTCTTACGTCTATACATATTGAAGATACATGTTCCATATAAATTAATGTCTTTTCTTATTTGCAATTGTTAATAATACGTTAATGTAAATTAAGAGTTAAACAGATAGAAGCGATATATCGTGTCAGATCTATTGTTATATATATATATATATATTACTGTAAAATCGATCAATATACATGTGTTACTTATATTTGTAGATATATAAATCTAGGTTTATCATTAAAAATATACCATTTGCAAACACAAGATACGGTTATTAAAACGCATATCATATGTGTGTACATATATATAAATGTACGTATGTATGTGTATATCTATTTCCACATATATAAGTTTATATTTTATTTTACATAACTCTTGGAAATGTTTATCGAATATCTTATCTGATAAGCTCAGAGACATTTTATACACATGAAGAATAATATAACAGATACTTCTTGTAACGTAATGCAATTATATGCGTATGTTGTAACAATTCGTATATTGAAATTGTTTCTTTCATCTTGAAATCTGCGACATTTAACATCATTTCATGCTTGCGCTTACTTTGATATACCGCGTGCGCGTGTTCTAATGATTAATTATTATATTCTTAGGCACGAAATACTTGCACTTGATTCCTGTCTCAAACGAAATCAATAAAATAAAATTTATCTCGAGAAAATAAAAGTCTTCAATAGTGCATGGAATAGAACGTCAAGAAAAATGTATACAAGGAATACAAGAACAAGAATGTGCTGCAGGATAATCACTCACATAGAGCCTCCGCCTGGATGAATTGGCCGTCGCAGAGCTCTGGGCGATGTGTTGTCACGACGACTCAAAGTTGGCGATCCACCAGTTACAGTGGCACCGTACTGATTTCTCGTTAACACCAGTCCTCTGATATACATAGAAATAAAAACAAACGTATATTGCAGAACTGTACATTCACATACTACTACAGGAATTACTACCAGGTAAGTTTTCATGGTATGTATCACTTTTCCAAACTAATAGAAACATCAGAGTCTAAATGGCGTGTGCTTACTTTAGGCTACCTGGTGCACTGGGGACTCTAGTGAGAGGATGATTATGATTTTGATTCTGATCGTCCGCTTTCACATTTTCTGGACTAGCGTGTATACCATAGAGAAGTTCCTGTGGTTGCGTTGTTCTTCTTCTAACTTTACTATTGCGCTGTCTTTCTTCGCCGAGTATAATTTGGCCATAACTTTCACTATTAGGCGACATAAATAAAAATGAAATACATACGATATTAATGCAGAGAATAAATATCGCGGGCAGTCTGTACATAGAAAGAAAAAGATAATCCAATTTGACCATAGAAAAATGTCGTTGAAATCAAAGTGTTAAATTACAAAAAATATAAAGAAAAACTCTCGATAGATGCCATCAAAAAAGACTTGAAGTAAAATACTTGGAAAATTATAAATCGAAAGAACAATATTGTTGCTTGACTTACTTGTCAGGAGAGGAGCTCCTTGAACTGGCTGGGCTATAAGCTGACACGTTATTCTGATTGTTTGTAAGAGATAAAAGATCTCTGTCGCGTAAAACGTGCTCCAGTAATTGATGTTGTACGTCGCTTTCTTGCGCAACTTGATTGAGCCGCGATTCCATATCTCGTACCTCGAGCTGTTTTTGCGCGGCTATGCAGCTTTGCTCCACGGTAAATGCAAGCATTCGTTGAAGTAAGTACTGTGCTTCGTCTACTGTTCGAATTGTAGAGATGAGCGTTTCGACACCGGGTTCACCCTCCGCTTCACCGTCGCCCATTTCAACCATGTCCCGCTGACATTCCGCGATACTATCCTGTACAATTTTACACGTTATAATTATAACTAAAATAATACGATGGCCGTTAAATCGCATTAAACTGTCAGTATTACCTGCAAGTAACTGATTTTACTTTCCACATTATCGATTTCTTCGTCAATATCGGCGGTGTCACCTCTCGCGCTTGTAATTTGACTCCTGTGTTTCTGAAGCCTCTCCAAATCTCTTCCTAATTCTTCCCTTTCTTGAAGTAGTCTTTCCATTTCTCTCTCCGTTTCTGCGGCAGCTTGTTTTGCTAATGCTTGTTTAGCGATTGTTCTCTCGAATGTCTGCCACCTTTGCTTCAATGCTTTAGGATTAAGTGATTTGACTGGTGCACGGCCGGCAACTTTTTGACTCAATCCTTTATCCCTCTTTCGTAATGCCGTTACTTCCTCTTGTTTACGTCGGAGAACAACTTCCTTCATTCTCTTGTCAGCTTCCAGCGTTCTGATCACGTTTGCATGCCTACGACTTTCCTTACGTAACTGTGCTATTTCTCTATTGCGTCTCAGTTCGTTTTCTTTATGTCGTTGGGCTTCTTCTCGCATTTTATTTAAAAGTTTTACTTTCGCTCTTTTCATTTCAGAAAGCTCATTTCTCAGTCCTCTCAACCTATTTTCATTCTGAGACTGGTTCTTCAATAATCTTGCGTGTTCTTTTTTAGCAGATTGTAGAAGTCGCATCTCTTTTTGCATATTAGCCAGCTTCTTCTCGTACTCGTCGCGTAATTTTTTCACTTTCTCGGTAGGCGGTGTAGGTTGTTGCTGTAAAGACAGCAACACTTTGTCCCTTTCTTCTTGAGTGTCTTTAATACGAGCTTGCAATTGAGACAATTTATCCTCATAATGCTGTTTCATAGTTTGCAAACGTCTCTGAGAGAGCTCAAGCTCTTGTATCAAGCGCTGTTTAACATCGATATCGGACGTTAGCGCTTCCAATTCACGACCCATAGCTGCTTCTTCTTCATCTTCTTCTGTAAAAATGACATATGGTATAATAGAAGCGTGATCTTACGTGAGCCATTAGGTATTCCTGCTCCCGAGTGTTTCATTGTAGCCATAAAAGATACTGTATGTACATGTACGCAAATGATACGATATATGTTTAAACGTGCCTTTACGATCGGAATCATCGTCGGAATCATCCTCGCTTACAGAATCCTGTGCATTCTCCGTATCATCTATCTCACCCTCGTCCGTTGATTTGGTAGTGTTACCACCGTGACTGTATTGTTCTTTTAAGGCTCTTAACGCTTCTATTTCTTTCTCGACATCTCTCTTAGCGTCGATCAACACGGACGCAGAATCGGAATGAAACGAACTGTCCCCATATGGATTCGCCGCGTTAACCTAATGAATACTTCATCAATATTGGTCGATTGAGACCTATTACATCTTTTAACATTACAATTCAACATACCTGCATTTGCCTCTTTTTTAATTGCTGGTACATAGCTTCCGCTTCCAATAGACGTGCTCTTAATTCTTCTATTTCTTGAACGTAGCCCTGTATCAAACTAGTCACTTGGTCATCACCTTTGCTCGATGCCGCTACCCACTGACCCGCTGCTTTTTCCGCCAACAAGAGAGAATTCTTGGCGGTTAATGCTTCAACCGTTTCCGAAAGTGCTTTCACTCTGGTACGAAGACTTTGTAATTCGCTACTCAACATTTGATTTTCATGCCAGGCGTCGTTAACTCCGTCTTCACCGACGATTCTCTTGCCTGAGGAAAAAAAGGACAGACGTAACGTTACGCGTAACATAAAAATAGTATTACGATAAGATTCGAACATACCTTGCCTATACTCCATCAATTCCAATTGAAGCTGTTGAATTTCTCTTCGTAACGAAGCGATCGTTCTCGAGCTCTTATCCTGGTTAATAGTAACTTTATTCTTAATATTTCTTGCTCGATTTGCATATTTTAATGTACTTAAAGTTTCCATAAAATCTCTGTCGCTTGGTGATACGCACGCTATCATAACGGTTTGACTATTCCCTGCATAATATATAATGTTGTAAGAGTGTGTTGTAAAATAATCTTAATGCCTTATACTTGGAAGCACTTGATAAATGTATATTGTAACTACATATATATAAACTATATGTATAATAAACGTTACCTCCGAGAGAATCTTGAAGTAATCTGGTTAGTTTTGAGTCTCTGTACGGTATGTGTAAGGCTTTCTTTGTTTTATCACCGAGAGCAGAAATGACATTACCCAAGGCCAACTATAAAAAAAGGTAAAAATATAAGATAGGTATGTGAAAGAGAGAGATGAGATACGGAGGGATACTCTTTTTCTATCCCCTTTCCTCGAAATCCCGATCTACTCTTACCAATCCACAATTTATAGAAATGCCTTCCTTCGCTCTGTCGCCGGTAGCGCCCGTCCTCTTTAATCTCTCGGAACCGGCCAAATCGACAAAGTGAAATTTCGCGGTTAACGTTTCAAATTCATTTGCTAACTCGACACCGCTTGTGTCGACGTCCGCATCAGGATCCTCGACTTTGATGCATCTTTGCTGTTTGATATATAATGTAAATATCGCGTGCGATCTGGAGGACTGCGTATTCATTTGCGTGGATCCTGTCGTGCGCGATAACGCACCCAATCGAAGATACTCCAATGCTTGTTCGGGGTTGGTTACAACGCGCGGTTCTACACCAGCTAGATGTATGTTACCCATTGTATCCTCGTGGATACGCGCACCACCCCTCGGCCCTCCTGGCTCCAACAGATCTTTCAAATCTTCGTTATATAATTCTAAGAATTGTGCCGTAACCTGGTAACAAGAGATGGTCATTAAGACGTCATTAGGACGAGTGAAAGATTGCAAAGACGCGCGAGTTTACTTGCGAGACAAGTTGATTCGACGGACCTTAAACTCCGGGAGCATTTGCGCGCGGTCCCTCGCACGTCCCTGTTTATCCGCTATTCCATCGAAAAGATGTTTAATAGCTCGGGGTATGATCCCGACGATAGTTTGGTCGACCTCTACGTCGAAACCGGTACCCATAGTGTAAGTTTTGCCCGAGCCGGTTTGCCCGTAGGCAAGGACCGTCGCGTTGTAGCCGTCCAACGCGCCTTCCACCAGACGGCTCACGCATGTTTCGTAAATCGCGCTTTGATTCGACTGGGTATCGAACACGTAATCGTACGTAAAGGCCTTGTCGGGTCCGAGAAACACTTGCGGCTCCCCTTGAGGTACCTGAGTACAAATCCTGCACATATCGATCACTTCGCGAGCTACTTGAGGCCTTATTCTGCAACAGACAACCAATACTCTCGCTATGAAAAATCTTTCCTTTCTTTCCATTCATTTACATTTATTTATTTATTTTAGTTTGGCTTCTTTTCTACGTTTGCTAACGACGGCTGCTAACGAACAACAAGTGCAAATTTGAATGAACGATAATTACGATATACTTGTATCGTAAGTTGCGACAGGAAGGTCGCTTGTAAGTAGAGCTCGTATCTCGAACTCGGAAGTTGAAGGTGCGCGTTTCTCTAGGCGAATGGTAGTCGGTAATCAAGCCTACGCGCTTGTGTCGTAAAAGGAGATACTCGAGGATCGGTCAGACGTTACGTAGAATCCGCTCGAGTCAACAAGTTTCTCCTTACCTCGCGGTAAGGATCTCTCACTCTTATTAGAGTCGTATCTCGCGCGCGTTCCACGTACATACCACGTTCTTCGTAATGAACGTAATGAGAAAACTCAAATTCGACATGGTCACGTTATTATCATGATAGCGTCAACGACTCGACTCGGTATTCCAACTTGTTTTGGCGTAAGGTGGGGCGCGGGTGGAGGCATGGCAGTTGGCAGTTGGCACGCGCGAGACGCGAGCGTGACGAGAATGATATATGTATGTAGAGGGTAGCGTATCGTTAATCGTAATCGCAACTCTTTATGCCTCGAATTATCTTGTAGTGATTTAGGGAAATGCGCGCGTTCGAATACGTGTAGGCGCGGGAATCGGGATCGCCTCCAATGATGTGTATGTCCACTCTCGACTGACAGTGACAGCGACAGCGACAGTGACACCGGCGCGTCAGTCGGGTCGGAGAAGCCTGACAGTGACGTGACAAGAGTCCAAAAGCGATTATATACGATTACTTAATACTTACCGCACGGCAACGCGTACGCTCGAATCGTCCGCCATCTCGCTACTCGCTACGTGCGGCTATTAATCGACTATGCGGGGATCAAGAAGACAGCTTTAGCTATATTAGGCTAAAATTAGGCCAAAATGGACCAAAGGCGAAAACGGCTGCAGGCAGTTACGACCTTCCTCCACTGTGCAACTGCAACGCCGTTCTTGTGCTCGCGCACGCGTTATCAGGCACAATAATCGTGAAAACTTGACATCTCTCATGGGCGATACACGAGAGACTGTGCGGACTGTGCATCTCTCGTGACGTCCGTGACAAAGTGATCAGAAGCGATTCACTGTACGCGACGGCCGTTTGGTTTGGTGACTAAACTAGTCGCGACAATAGCGTGGGAGCTTGAGCTGCCTTTCGATTGTCTGTCAGTGGCCTGTCTCATCGTTGTTGTTTCGACGTGCAACACCCGTACGTACATATGTACGTGTAGTAAAATTCATTGAGAAAGGCCATGTCGTTACTCGTTATACTCGTTGGTCGTATGCACTGCACTCTGCAGTAGTATGCTGCGTGAAGCAATCATTCGTTAGGAACGATATAGCATAGTTACAGGCACGAATGCAACTGGTAACATTATAGAGATACGA
>NJRQ01002338.1:0-15043 GCA_003063805.1 Aphaenogaster ashmeadi | reverse complement strand
TCACATTGGCTTTTATTATATCGTCTTTTATTTTGTTTTAGTTTCGTGATGGGCTTCGCCCCCACACCCCCCACCATCCAAGGGGCTTCGCCCTTGGATCCCGCGTCGCTCTCTTTTTCTCTTTCTATTTAACGATACACGCGTACAAACTGTATAGCTAAAACCTTCTGAAGTCACTCAGGAGGGTGATCTCTATAATATATGTCAAGGTTAAGATCATTGGAGGGGGGTTCGTAAGGGTAAATATTTAGGGGAACCCGGGGCATAATGGGAACGCTAAGGTTTATTACAACGTATAAATAAATAAATAAACTTTGTTTGGCACTAAAATATTCTTTGAAATATCCATATAAAAAAATACAAGTTTTACTACAAAAGTTGTAACCTCGAATCGTGAAAGGCAAGGGGACTCACGCTAATCAAACACCCTAAGGGAACAGGAAACTACTACGTCCACGCCGTTGTTCCTGGGTAGCGCTAAAGTAGGATAGTCGATAGAAACGTAGATAGTGGTATAAGTTTACAACAACCATTGAAACCTTTTGCACGAACCATACATGTGGAACCAGTGGCTTTGTAAACTTTAAAGCTTCATATCTCCGGAACGGCTTATACAAAAGACAATTTTTGGAGGTGTTTCAAAAACGTCTCGACGAGATCTACAACTTTTATCTCAATGAAAAAAATAAGTTCCATTTAAGAAATTAGTCGCCTTTAATATTTCTTGAAAACGACATCTACGACATGACTCACATCAGAATCATATGCCCTCCTTTAGGCCATATAACTTTTGTGTGAAATATTTTTCCGTATCTTCCATATTTTTGCCTGCGTCGATTAAAATGACTCACTCTGTATAAAGAAAATCATATAATTCCATTTTAAAAAACAGATGTCACCTTAAAATCTCAGGAACACCTTCACCTAAAAAAAACATGTGTCTATTATAAGATATTCCCCTTAATATCCTACAACTTTTGTGTCTAAAACATTTTTCCATATCTAAAACCGTTTCCGAGATCCAGGGGGGTCAGACTTTAGAGACACCCTGTATACTGCGCTTTCCGACTTTGTGTCAATTCAATATAAAATTAAATGAAAGGTAATAAAAATCTTAAAAAATATTCGCAATTGCTCAATTAAAAACAATTATAATGAGGGCAAAAATGATAAAAATATCAACCAGTATTTGACATCGACCATTCATCGACGCAGCAACATCGACGTCGATTCGACTAATAATTTCTGACTGGGTATGTTTAGAATATTAGAGATTTGATCCTCAGGAGCTGCCAATGCTATCGTCAACATAACGTACATAAAATGTAAACTCAAAATCTATTCTATTTAAAACATTAAGCTCTTCAGATCTTGCATTACAACATTAGCAATGATTGAGGATAATAGTGAACCCATAGGTATATCAAGATATTAAGGTTAATTTATAAATAACATTATTAAATATGAAGAAAGTAGAACACATAAAACGAGTTTAACGGCTGAAATAAATTCGCTAAATGGTACGTTTGTGAATTTTTTCTTCTTATGTAATCATCTATTACCAATGCTAACGATTGCAAGATCTAGGCCGCGTTCAAAAACCCTACTCGACGGGTAGAGTAGCATTTAATTGACCAAACAGGACGAAAAAAGCAAATATTTCTGTATGATTGATAAATAAACACTGTAAGATGTTCTCTTAATTCGCTCCGAAAGAGCCGCAATCTTCAAATAAACAAATTCTCCTTTCTCCAATGAATAACAATTCATTCGGATCAAACAACTCTATCTCTTAAAGCTGATATATCGCTGAATATCGCTTCCTTAAATTTCACACAGTTTCGATATAACTTTTCACACAGAAATACTTTAACATCTAATTCCGAGAACGGTCAAGTCTGCTCTGCTGTTTCTTAGAATTGTCTTGGAGTTACTTCGAAATTTGCGCCTTCGAGTGATCGATATCCTAATCGCTATTGCAGAGTTCTGCGAAAGAATATTATCGACCTTTATCTTTACATCGTTACAATGTTTTGAAGTTTACAGAATCTTACAACGCTACTCTATCCGTCGAGTAGAATTTTCGAACGCAACCCTAGAGAGATATTAGTGATCAAAGAAATTACATCAAAAGAGATTGTAATGTCAGAGTTAGCAATCTTTTCACCAGAAATTACATACAGTAGGTCAAAAAAGTCTTTGTATACTTTGCACGCACTTATTTAATATTGCATAACTTTAACTTAAACATCAAAAACGGTTGGAGTTCCAAAAACTTAATCTCTGATTTTAATGAAACTTTGTAAAAAGCTTTCGTTTTGGGATTGTTGGTACAACCTTGGAACGGAAGGTTCGCACGTTAAGACGGAATGACTTTAGGACAAATCCAAATTGTTCGTTAAGATGTTTATTCATCATATAACAATCAATCGAAGCGAACGGTATTTACAGTGTTCGATAAGCTTGGTCTAATGATAATTTGGGACTCACAAAATACAAATCTTCAAGAAGCTCGAATGGATGCAAGCACGCGACGGAAATCTTGCCACAGGCGAAACTCTTCTCAGACTCAACCGAAACTTTTTGTCGCCGGAAATCGGAAATCTTGTCGCGGACGAAACGGAGATTTTGCCGCGGACGACCGATATGATGACGGAAGCAGTAATACACGGGAATTTCGCAATTGAGGTTTTCGACCCGGCAGTCACAAACTGGAATAGATGGCTGAAACGCTCTGAAGGTGCAGTCGCCGTTTCCAAGGTAGCCGATGCGCAAAAAGTGGCCTATCTCTTACACTTTATAGGCCCGACGTCTTTCGATTTGATTTGCGACAACACCGGAGGATCCATACGAGAAAACCTACAAGGTCTTGACGGAAAAGTTGGCGGAATTCTATTCACCTGTTCCGTTAGAGATCGCCGAGAACTTCCGTTTCCATCAAAGGAAACAACAAGAAGGGGAAACGGTCCAGCAGTTTGTGGCAGCATTACAAAAAATGAGTATATACTGCAACTTTGGTTCGTACCTACCAACGGCTTTACGCAACTACGTGGTGTTTGGGTTCCGCAGCAAGCGAATACAATCGCGCCTCTTGGAAATCAGAGATCTCACGTTCGAGAAAGCTGTGGAGACCGCGGTTTCGATGGAGTTATCCGAGAGGGACGCAAATTAGCTACAGGCGGGGTCTCCGTCTGTGGACTACGTCAACCAAAAGGAGGCAGATACATTTCGGAAGAACAGTACGGGATGGCCAAGAAACCCCCGTCGCCGGGAGCCAATTCTACTAATGCGACAGCGAAACCTAAGTGTAACTCGGCGGTGGCGACAAGTAACCCCTCTGGTAACGTTACTTGTTATAGATGCAGAGGTAAACATTTCGCGTCCAAATGTACGTTGAACAAAGAGGTCGTCTGTTCGAGTTGCGGCGTAAAAGGACATTTACAGCGAGTATGCATGCGGAAATAAGGCGATTGTAAACCCGTTGGGTAAAATTTTATGTATCCAGAAGGAGCATAAGGAGTACCGTGGGAAGTATCATGCGACAATGATAGTAGATGAGGTAACTGTACGTTTCAAAATTGATAGCTGCGCGGCTGTGACTATTGTAAGTAAACGGTTCTTAAGAAAACACTTTCCAGATGCACATTTAAAATGTTCAAAATTACAGTTAATTACTTTTTGTAAGACCATGATTCCAGTTGTGTGTTACGTTGAGGTGCGAGTACATTACAACGGCTATGGGCAAAAGTTATATATGTACGTTTCAGAAACAGAAAGAGATTCATTGCTCGGGCGCAAATGGATTCGTCAGCTTAAGATTCAACTTATAGATACAGCGTTTGCGTTATCTACCGGGGCTGTACCTACCGAGAACAAAATAAACGCCATATCGTGGGAGTACGAACAAAAGTTAGATTCATCAAATTCGAGCATCAGGACGATCCAAACGCGATTCACGCTGAAAGAGAATACGCGTCCGGTTTTTTTAAAGCAAGAAAAGTGCCTTTTAAATTAATGCCGATGGTCGAACGAGAAATTGAAAGACTTATCACAGAGGGTATTCTAGAGAAAATGAACACATCAACATGGGCCACGCTGGTGGTACCTGTTTTAAAGAAAAACAATACAATACGATTATGTGGCGAGATTTCAGTGTAACGCTTAATAAATATTTAATAGTAGACGAACACCCACTCCCTATAATAGACGAGTTATTTAACTCATTAACGGCTGGCGAAAAGTTTTCGAAAATTGAAGCAGGCATATTTACAAATATGCAAGTACACCCGGATGATCGTGAGCTACTGACACTAAATACACATAAGGGTTTGTTCAAATGTTCACGGTTAATGTATGGCATCGCGTCTGCACTCGCAATATGGCAACGCGAAATTGAGAACGTACTGTCAGGTATTCCAGGAGTATTTGTATTTCTGGATAATATAAAAGTAACAGGTCCTAATACCCAAGTGCATCTGGAAAGACTGAAGGAGGTCTTTACGCGGTTAGCAAACTATAATATACGAATTAATGTTGATAAAAACGAATTTCTTAAAAACAGTATATATTATTGCGGTTACTATATAGATAAGACGGGTATTCACAAGGAGAAAGTTAAAATGGAAGTTATTGAGAGAATGCCTCAACCTGCAAACATTTCAGAATTACGTGCATTTTTAGGAATGATCAATTATTATGGAAGATTTATATAAAACCTGAGTACAATTCTTGCGCCATTACATACACTGCTAAAGAAGAAAGAGGGGAAAGAAGTTCCATTTGTGTGGACTTCAATGTGCAATAAAGCGTTTTTAGCCGCGAAGAGAGCCTTCATGAGTAATAAAGTTCTTACATTTTATGATTCCAAACTACCCTTGATAGTAGCCTGCGACGCTAGTAGCTATGGGGTTGGGGCTGTACTGTCACAAATAGAAGCAGATGGAACGGAACGCTTTTTGCAATACGCTTCGCAATCATTAATACGTACTCAGAGAAAATACGCCCAATTATATATAGAGACATATGCTATTATTTTTGCGATTAAGAAATTCTCTCAATATCTTTATAGCAATCACTTTACACTGTACACCGATTATCGACCGCTAACGCAGATTTTCGCGCCAGGGAAAGCATTACCGGCACATAGCGCGCTTAGGATGCAACACTACGCGATATAGTTGTGCTTTTCGATACGACATTGTATACAAAAATACAAATTGCATAGCAATGCGGATGCCTTGTCGTGACTTCCACGACTGCAGAAGATACGCCGGAGTCGGATGTAGTTGATCATTACGAAATTAATGTAATCGGAACATTGCCAGTGAGGCACTTACAGTTAGCAGCGGAAACAGAAAGGGACGAAGAATTACAAGAGCTCTAACATGGATTATATACAGGCCAAACCGTTAGTTTACACTGAAAAAATAATTTTGTTGTCATAATCAAAATTTGGTAGACCTAACCAAATAATTTGGTTAATATAGGCTCAACCAAATGTTTAATTACTCCAACCAAAAAATTTGGTCCCTTCTATTTAGTTCCTGCAACAAAAATATTTTTCTTGCTTTAATATTTTCATTTCGATATTTTTTCGTCTTAATTTTATAATTGTAATGTCAAAATAACATTTACTTTCAAAATAATATTTACTCTTGGTGCCCAATTTTGGAGACTCGCCTTCTAAGAGTCATCATTAGAACATGAATGAAAAATCTCATAATGCTGTGTCTTTTATTCCATCTCCTGTGGTTTTTTACTTACGAGAAATAGAACTCTGACGCGTCCATCTGGCGGCGGTGTCGCGTACTGCTCGCGAGTGAGCACCACGTTGTCTTTTCGCTTTGTCGAATTTTGTGCTGTCTAGGTATAATACTTATTATAAATTAATACAATTAAATTAATTACAAATTTTTTGCAAAATTCATTTATTTAATAATACAAATAGTTTTATTAATAACGAATTTTAAATTAATGTTAATAAAACCAAAAAATTAAGCAAATAATTTGGTTGCGCTAATTTAAACGAATTTGTGAATTTTGCTCTGTCTATAATAAGTTTAGTTGGCGCAAGTAAAATATTTTGTATTGCCAATCATAATGTGTGTACCAAATATTTTGATTGTAGTTAAAAAAATAATTTTTTCAGTGTACGTGATAAATTTGATAATCCGCAGACGGAATTTAGTTTGCAGCAAGGTGTTATTTTACGGAGATTATAGCAAGGAGTTATTTTACGGGCAGTCATACCTCGGAAGTTGCGATCCTAAATCTTGCAAGAATTGCATAGTGAACATTTTGGAATAGTAAAAATGAAAGCAATAGCCAGGAGATTTTGCTAGTGGCCGGAAATTGATAGAGATATCAAAAATTTGACATGAAGTTGTGTAAATTATAGTGTAGTACAAAAAGAACCGGCAAAAATAACCAGCGATACTTGTAAGCCTGCAGATTTCCCATTCCAGAGAGTGCATATTAATTATGCAAGACTATTCCTAGGATACAACTTCTTCATTTTAGTAGATGCATTTTCAAAATAAGGTGTCCATTACGCGCAATATGACAAGTGATACTACAATACAGAAATGCAGACAAATTTTTAGTACATTCGGAATCCCAGAAATAATTGTGTCAGATAATGGTCGACATTTCCAATCACACGAATTTACAAAATTTTTTCGATTAAACGGAATTACGCGTAAGACAATAGCACCCTTTCACTCGACTACAAACGGCCAAGCTGAACGTTTTGTTCAGACATTAAAACAAAAATTGAAAAACAAATTCCAGAAGACGCTGATAAACTGCAGAAATGAATAAAGCGTTACAACAATTTCTATTTCATTACCGTACAGTTCCTCATCAATTTACAAATGAATCGCCTGCTGAAAAAATGTTTAATAGACAATTACGTACACAATTAAGTTTACTAATTCCGACAACCAGTCAAGACGAAAGTCAAACTATAAGTAAAGTTAAAGCACGTGAATTTAGTTTTGAGGATAGAGTTATATGTAGAAATTACCATGGTACGGATAAATGGTTATTAGGAAAGATAAAGAAACGGTTAGATAGGCTACATTACATAGTTAAGCTCGACAACGGTAAAGAGTGGAAGCGCTACGTAAATCAATTGCGTAAGGTAGGAGATTCACTTCCTATACAAGGAGGAAGTGATGAGGACTTGAACGATTACAAACCACCGTACACGGAGGATACACCTCCGGAGGCTCCCCCCGAAATAAAAAGTACAAAAAGGCGTACAACCGCCGACGCAAAGAAAAGAAGGTTTACAAACAGACTCATCAAGAGTGACACCGCAGCGGTCACAACGACAACGCATAGCACCGCAGTACTATGGCAAGCCCAGTCAGTTCTAAGAAATGGTGTTTTACTTTATTCTATGTTAATTTTTTTTCTACGAGGGAGAGAGAGAGATATTGTATACTGCGTACTATGCAGGGTGTTTCTAAATAAGTGTGAAAAATTTTAGGAGATAATTCTTTGTCGTAAATTAAGGGGGGTTTTTCATATAAACATTTACTCTTATATTCCTCCCTGAGGAGTTACACTACTCTAAAAGGGGAGGTGAAAATTAGGTTTTTTTAAATTTTTCTCAAATTTTGGACAAGTTAAAAAAATTTTGTGGATAATTAGAAATTTGGTGAATACTTTCCACTAGTAAAAAGGATACTTATTAATATTTTTTAAATCTTTCCGTATCGTTATAAAGAGGATGAAACTAACCCCTATTTCATTTTTTATTGCAACTTTAAAAAAAATTGCGTTGGTTTATGTATTGACCTAACTGGCCAAATTTATTCAAGTATGAAACGACGTTTCGACCTCTAATTTGGGTCCTTCTCAAATTTCTAGATCTTTCGATGACATTGTTGTAAGATTATTACTGAAATTTGTTAACTTGAGAAGGACCCAAATTAGAGGTCAAAACGTTGTTTCATACTTGAATAAATTTGGCCGGTTAGATCGATACATAAACCAACGCAATTTCTTTTATGTACTGGCGATACACAATCTTTTGGAATTTAAAAAAAATGCATTATTATGCACAGCACAATACATTATTGTTATGCATTATTATGTATTATTCTGCATCTGGGGTCATCTTAAGTCCTTGGTTTATAGCATACCTGTAGAAAATATTGAAGATTTAAGGAATCGTACTGTCGCATCATGTGAAACAATCAGAAACACACCTGGGATATTTGAACGTATACGCCAATCAATGAGACGGAGGATAGACTCTTGTATCATGATCGAAGGCGGTCATTTCCATACATTTATTATAATTTTATGTTGTTTTTGTTCCATTTTTTCAATATTTACTATAATTTTGTTTTACTCGCTTTTTTATTTTATTCTAAAATTCAACTTCTCCTAACTCGAAACCGATGCCATTTAGCACGGTTGTGCATAATAATGTTTTTTTTTTTCTAAAACTATTGATTTTACGAAAAAATAGAATAAATAAAAAAGTTTCTAAAGGAATCAAACTTTCTAACGCTTTCTATTTTTAGATGATCATATTCTGGTCCGTTAAAAAATTGTAATAAAAAATTGAATAGGAGTTGTTAATTTTATCCCCTTATAATGATACGGGAAGATTTTTAAAATATTAATAAGATTAATTAAATATTAATCCTTTTTACTAATGGAAAATATTCACCAAATTTCATTTTTTCAATTTGTCCAAAATTTGAAAAGAAATAAAAACCTAATTTTCACCTCCCCCTTTGGAGGAGTGTAACTCCTCAGGAAGGGGGATATAGGAGTATATGTTTACATAAAAACCCCCCTTTAATTGTGTCGACAAAGAATCATCTCCTAAAATTTTTCGCACTTATGTATTTAGAAACACTCCGTATACAGCAACTCAAGTGCGCGCGAGAAATAGAAGGGCGCACAAGCGAACGAGGCGCTTGCGTCTCATTGTCAAAAGAAGAACGCGCGCGTGAGCTTGGCACGTCCGACTGGGACACGCACTGTGATGTAGTAGGGAGCATAAAGAACGTTAGAATTGAGACAGTACAAGTTTACTGAGCCTTACAAGCCCTGAAGATCCTCTGCTTGCGGTCGAGCCCAGTACACAACATATACTAAATTATTAAAAATTCCTATATTTTAGAAACATATATCATCATTTTTATTTGTCACACATGCATACACACACACGCACTTTTTACGTAAATTCTAATTTACGTAAATGCATAAATTAATTTCAAACAAAATCAAAAATCTGAAAATTATAAAAACTCTAAGTATTCATTTTTTAAAGATAAATAATTTGATTAACGTGTAAGAAATTGTAAAACGACTCAACTGGCAAGAGATGATACTTATATTTGTCACTACGTACCAACCATACGGATTGTGGTCCTCTACGAGTAACAAATTTTAATATTAATAATGCTAAAGCATCTATATATGATTCTCCCCCTCCCCCCAATAAATAATTTGATTAAATTTCAACGCTTATATGCTTTTATCTTGGTTGAATGGTACAGAGAAAGCTAATCAACATATATAATTTAGTATTTGAAAAATGTTTTTAAAAAATAAGAGTCATATCATTTTAATATTTTATCATTTTAAATAACATTTTAAATAGGAATTCGTCGCTTTACATATTCAAGGTAGGAATAGATTATTGAGATGCTATAGATCTGCTATCAGTCTAATTAAAATAGATACTATTTTAAAGGATTAGTGTAGATTTCTTACACTATTTTGGAATTATGCATTGAATATTGATTTCCATGTTTTCAGTAAGTAATTAACATACATAATTTTTTGTATTTGTTCTTTACAGAAATGTCGGATCAACTTTTTGTTTCGCAACTATTTATGTTTTTTTTTGCTGCATTCGACACATCTGCTGTAACACTATCTAATACATTGTATGAATTAGCTTTAAATCATACTATTCAAGACAGACTTCGTGAAGAAATAAGAAATGTATATGCAAAGAACAATGGAGAAATAACGTTCGATGATATAAGTACAATGTTCTATCTGGATGCAACATCAAAAGGTAATTTGTTTATTATAACTAATACTAAAAAAATGTATGCGAAATTAGAAAAATATAAATATCATCTTCTCTTCCTTTCATCCTGTATTCGTCCTCCTTTTCTCTCCTAATTTAAAAATAACTTTATATATAAAGATCGGGCAATGAGAGTGCAGCGCGGTACTCGGTGCTCAAATAATTCAACTATGTTGATTATTCATTATATTAAGTTTAATGTATTAAAAAATTCGAACGTTTCGGCTACATTTGGAGCCATCCTCAGCGAGATGAAACATAGTAAAATCCAAATCGAGATCCCAACGCTCATGTAACCAAGAGGGGGAGTCAATCCATTCCAATGTCCATTCCCAATCAATCATCGTGGTTGGATAATCAAGTGACGATTAGAAAACGTTAATTACGGCCTGGATTTAGAAAGCAAAATTGACAATTTTTGTTTGGGAATGAAGACCCAAGAGATTAAAAAGATAACTCACCCCAAATAGTCACGAGCGCGAGAACTATTCGTGGCTATTTGGGGTGAGTTATCTTTTTGTAGAATTATATTCTTTAATAATCACTTTATTAGTACCCTTTTGTACAATGTATATTATAAGAGGACATACATCAGATGAAAAGGTATAAAACAAGTGTGTCTCAATACCATGAAGGAACAACTCAGATAGATAGATAGTTTTACACGAATATAATATAACCAGAGAAAAAGAAAGAAACTAGACAGGTTGTGCACTCCGCTCGCTAGAGTGACTCTTCACTTAAGTCCCGTTTTCATGAGACGATTGCATTTCAACACTCCTCCTCAATCGTATAATCCCAACGCATCTCGCAACTTTTGGAATCTTGTAGTACCTAACGGTATTTCGTCAATAAATCCGCCAGCATGTCCTCAGTCGTGCATTGTATGCACTGAATTAATTTTTCTTTTATGTGGTCGCTTACTGCAAAGTATTTGGTATCTACATGCTTAGATTTGTTCTGTTCGAAGAACATCCCCTTTCAATCAGTTTTATGCAGCTTATATTGTCCTCTTGAATAACTGTTGCCTTTTCCATGGACTGACGCATGTCAGCTAGGATCTTTCGTAGCTATAGAGCTTCATTGCACGCTTAGTTCCGCAGCGCGATGAGTTCCGCTTCAGTTGATGATTGAGCTACTACCGGTTGCTTTTTACAAGACCAGCTTACCAGTTCATCATTAACAAAGAAAACGTAACCGCTATTAGATTTGCGATCTGTTCTTCATTCGGCATAGTCACCGTCTGCATAGCCATGCAGAGATTCTTCATTATTATTTATTTTGCTGAGTGCCAGTTTCTTCATTACTGTACCTTTTAAGTAGCGAAGTACTCTCTTTGATTCGTTCCAATCAGCTTGACTTGGTTTACTAACCCTTTGGGATAGTATCGATACGCTGGTAGCAATATCAGGTCGTGTGCATATCGAGATATAAAGTAAACATCCGATTAATTTTCTGTATCTGTTATTAGTCATCAGAAGTTCATCTGTGTCTTGTCTTGTTCGAACGTAACCAGTTTCCATCGGAACGTTTGATATCTTAGCATCTATCATGCCAAATTCATTAATTATTCTCTTTATGTAGTTTTGACTGGCAGAGATAGTAAGCGCCATTATCATCCTTGATTACTTCTATGCCCAAATAATACTTGATATCACCTAGATCCTGGATATCAAATTTTTCTGCAATTTGATTCTCAATTTCCATAATAGTTTGATTGGATTTTGCTGCCACTATTATATCATTCACGTAGATTAATAGGTGGCACCAGCTATTTCCTTCTGGTTTAGTGTACAAGCAGTAGTCATTTTTGCTCCGCTCAAATCCGATATTAATAAGTGCTTTGTGAACTTCATCATTCCACAACCTCGCCGCTTGTTTAAGTCCGTAAATGCCCCTTTTTAATTTGCATACCAGGTCCTTCTTATTATTGGCATCAAATCCAAGCGGTTGCTTCATGTAGATTGATTGCTCTAACTTGCCGTTAAGAAACATTGTTTTAGCATCCAAATGTCGTACAATCATTTTTTTTATGCGATTGACAATAAAATCCGAAATGTAGTTTGCTTTGCCACAGGCGCGAAAACCTCATCATAATCTG
This sequence comes from Aphaenogaster ashmeadi, assembly GCA_003063805.1. Classification (NCBI taxonomy): domain Eukaryota; kingdom Metazoa; phylum Arthropoda; class Insecta; order Hymenoptera; family Formicidae; genus Aphaenogaster; species Aphaenogaster ashmeadi. Next base: position 2,876 of record NJRQ01002338.1, on the reverse strand, counting down.
ACCATACTTCTGACAGAAGCCCTGCGTTACCAATCTTGCTTTGTATCTTGTGACATTTCCTTTTTCGTCTCTCTTTAATTTATATATCCATTTGCAGCTGATGGCTTCACGTCCCTTTGGTAATTCGCATAGTTCCCATGTTTGATTCCTTTTAAGTGAAGCCATTTCGTCCTTCATCGCGTTGATCCACTCTTCTTTATTTTTATCTGCTAATGCTTCCGATAATGATTTTGGTTCAGTGATGATATTTACCCATTCGCCGAAACGATCCGGTGGTACGCCTTTGTTTGTCCGCTGAGATCGTCTTTCAATAGTATTTTGAATAACTGTTGTATCGTTTTCTTGTGATGAGTTTAAACTGATGTCACTCTCTGCCGTTTCGTAATTTAGCATGCTATCTTCATGTTCATCTTGATCTTCCTCACGATTCATCTCATTAGTGTCGAGTATTTCCTTATTCTCTTCTTTCGATATTTGTCCCTCGCTGTTTCCTCTCGAACGATCTAATTTAACCTCTCCAGAATGCACTTTCTTTATAACAAAACGCACATTTCGACTGATGACTAATTTCCTGCTTACCGGATCGTAACATCGATATGCTTTTGAATTCTCATCATATCCAACAAAAGTCATTTGTATACTTGTATTTTGTAGTTTGTGACGTTTTTCCTGTGGTACATGCACATAGCATTTGTTGCCGAAGATCTGAAAATGATCGATACTCGGTTTGTAACCGTTCCACAGCTCGAACGGTGTTGCGTTCGTTGATCGTGTTAGAGTACGATTTTGTATATAGTTGGCCGTACTTACTGCTTCTCCCCAGAATTGATATGTTAGCTCTGCTTCAGTGAATAAACAGCGTGCCATCTCTATTAAGGTACGATTTTCCTTTCCGCTGTGCCGTTTTGTTCTGGTGTGAACGGTGCCGTATATTGAAAACAAATTCTTTCCAATGCCAAATAGTTTTTGTTGCTTTTGCTTGTATATTCACCTCCTCTGTCTGAACAAATAACTCGTGGTTTGCGGCCGAATTTGTTTGTGACGAGTGCAATATACTCCCTCAGTTTGTTTTCTACTTCAGATTTTTGATTCAACAAGTAAATTACTGTATATTTTGAGTAATCGTCAATAAAAGTTACAATATATCTCTTACCACTTGGTGACCTCGTTCCCATTGGTCCACAGACATCTGTGTGAATAAGATCCAGTACACCTGTAGATTCCTTTTCTGAACTCTTTGGAAATGGTAATCGTGTTAACTTAGATTTCAAACACGTTTCACATTGTTCTTTGATGCCACAGTCCATAATCTTGATACATACCGTTGATTCTCTTATCAGTATACATTTTCTTAATTGCCTCCGCATCTCGATGACCAAATAACCGATGCCAATAATGTATGCATTGTTGATGATTCGTTATTGCACATACCTTTTCTGGTTCACGTAACTTGTATAGATTCTCGACTGCGTCCGCTACAGCTATAACTGTTTTACCTTGTTTAATCGTGCATAAATTGTCTTCAAAGATGACCGCATATCCCTTGTGACACAATTTTGAAACGGACATTATGTTTCCAGCAATTCGCGGTGCATATAAGACATCCGTTAATGTAGCTATAGAAGTATCACCACAATCATTAACAATCTTTACCTCACATGTGCCTTTTCCTTCTACACATTCTTTGCTGCCATTTGCAATGTCCACGTTGCTGTACTTTCTTGTATCAATTTTGCTGAATAGGTTTTTATTATTTGTTACGTGGCTTGTAGCTCCCGAATCAATAATCCATCCATCACATTTACTCGACATAATACTGAATAAAAATTCCTCTTGCTCCTTCTGAACGGTATTAGCGTGCTCAGTCTTTTCTTTCAGTTTTGATTTACTGCTTTGTGGATTTTTATCAAGCCAAGCCTTGTACTTTGTACAATTTCTCTTGAAGTGTCCCGCTTTCTGGCAGAAAAAACATGTAGTTTTGCCATCTATCATTTTTAACACCGTTGTACTAGATTTGTTGTCGTCTTCATCAATTGTATCGGCCTCCTTTCGGCGTGAATATTCACCAATTAATTTGGATTGTACCAATGATAGTGTCAAGTCATTCTCGGCACGAACTTCAAGTGCTGTTACTAGTGTGTCATAACTCTTTGGCAAACTGCTTAATATAATTGCCACACGCCAATTTTCAGACAATTGCTGTTCATCCAAATCAATTAGCTTCTGGAATAAATCATTTAGTTTGCTTAGGTGTGTTTTCATGTCACCGTTTTCAATTAATCGTGTATTGCAAATTCGACGCATTAACATAACCTATTTCCTAATGTGTTTTTCTCGTGATAGTCTTTAAGTGAATTCAATGTCTGTTTAGCAGTTCATTTCGATCTGATTAGACTTAATTGATTATCTTCGACCATGAGACCAACCGTCGCTCTCGCTAAATCGTCTTTTTCTTGCCATTTTTCCGCTGCTTCTATTTGTCCTGCTGTTGCTCCCACTGCCGGAACTGATGGTTTGTTCGAGTTGATGACCGACCAAACCTTTTCTTTGAGTAGTAATTCCATTTTATACTTCCACGTGAAAAATTTCCGTTGTTGAGTTTGGCGAAAGGTAACCTGCTCGTTTCTGCCATTGCGCTTGTACTTTATATACGTCTACTAATAGCGGTTACACGACAATTTCCATAAAAAAAGAGGGGATAATGTTGGTACCAACGAAAACCCCTAGGCAACACAATTTAATTTCTGCGGATTGGTAACATTATGTAAGTAGTGTAAGTAGTCTCGTACGGAAAAAAACTATTGAATTGAAAACTATTGAACTATTAGTGCACACTACATCAATAGTAATTTCGCGCACTGTTGGAATTTGCACTA
>NJRQ01002337.1:2139-15036 GCA_003063805.1 Aphaenogaster ashmeadi | reverse complement strand
CCAGCAACTCATTGGTTCCTTGTGGTTGCACTATACTGCGCTCACTGCACTTTCTGCACCTAAAACAAAGCAAAAAAACGGAGCAAAAGATTCAGCTACAAAGAACAAACCTTTTTTAAAGGACAAACCAAATAACCTAACCTAATTTTTACTAACCTAACCTTACCTTACTTGTTGTTAGACGCGCGAAAGCGTCGCGTGAATGCAGGTACGAGTCGCTCCGATGAGACACCTATCTTCTTTTTCTTTTTTTGGCGGACGGATATTTCAAAATAAATCTCCGCAGGTTCTCTACTTCGAATTCATTCCTCTTCAAGATGTTCTCCAGAGACAGGAAGGGCGAGATGGAGCTCGACGTGATGTTGGACGAGCCGCTGACCAGCGATTCGTGCACGAAGGTTGTGATCGAGCTCATAAAATACATCCTGTATCAGAAGCAGCAGATACCGTTCACGTACGAAGCGTTAGCTCAGTTCCAGACGAGCGTGAAGGCGACGGACAGGAACGTGGTCTCCTTCAAAGCCCTGTCGAGCACGCTGAAGACCGTCTCGGATCATTTATCCGCGCAATTTTTTCTCAAGGGTTGCGATATAAAAGAGGTTGCCATAATACTTGGCGCCACGATACTATCGCCGAAGCTCTACATTGGAATAGAGCTGCCCTCGTATGTTCTCAACAGCAAGCAGCACAAAGAGTATCAGCATTCCTCCAGGAAACCGCTTCTAAAACTTATGAGGTTAATGAAGGAAAACTTGCTGGAATATGCTTGTGAATCTAATAGAGAATTCGGTCACCCGCATTACACTGGATTAGTGTATATTAAGAGCCACTATACATGAAGTTATTTAAATGTAAAAGTACATATTTTTAAATATTTTAAATTATATAAATAATCAATAATGATATTATCATTATTTAGCAGAATACACATTAATGATTTTATCATTAAACTGATTATATTGTACTATTACATTTAAATATGTTCATGTGTAATAGCCTTTAATATGCATTAATTCAGTGTAGTGCGAATGATCGAACTCGCTATATCAAGAGACACGGTAGTGTCTCGCGCCAAGTATACATTTAGCGAGACTGCCCGGTATCTTTATTGCGAGTGCCTGAGATTATCGGATATCAATAACGGCTAAACCGATCAAGTTCTGAGTAGGCTCAATCGAAAGCTTGGGTATTAAAAGACTGTAATATATGTTGTTATATTTGTAGATCTATGTTGGCGTGCGACGAGTTTCAGGAGGCCATGAACGTTCCTTTAAATATGACAAACATGTTTGTCATGTTGAGGAAGAGCGATAGCAATTCGGTGTCCGATTTCTTCTTGCCCAAGCCGCAATACGTGCCGCCTGTACAAACGACAAGTTGCTTCAGGATTAAACTGTGCCAGAGTGACCAAGTGGATATGCAGTGCAACTGTAGGACGCTGATTAAAGTGTATCACGACTCGTGTAAGACTTACTTGGAAAACGAAGATGACGTGCAATATACTCAGTACAACAGTTCCACCCAGTCTTCCTATCGATGGTATCAGTCGAAGCAGATCATAAAGGGATTTAAATTCTATTCGTGACCATAATTTTGCGACATAATGGTTATAGCAGAATTTGAAATTTTTGTAAAGCAGGATAAACAATTTTCTTTAGAATGTTAAATAGATTAATGCCATATAATCGTATTGTAATTAAGACTAATGATACATTACGCATTAATGTATCTAATAACATTGATGTATTTTTGCTGCTGATATTGCAATGTCAATATGACTCAACAAATATCCTCTGAGGTCATATGACAGAAATTTCCATCGGCTATCAGAGAGCAATGAAGTATTTTTTCTCATATCAACATACAACGTGATAAGTCTTATTATATATCAGTGATCGAAATTATGTAATCGAGAAAAATGCGATTGAAATGCAAAATTATGTAATGATAAATTTTATTGATTAATAGGTATTTACAGTGAAATAGACAAGATAATGATGTTATTGCTGATTTATTATAGGAAGAATTTTGTAATTGCTATGAATATTTTGTATTGTATACATAATTATAACGTTAAATTTTTTATTTTATCAAATTGCAATTGATTGTTATACCACCAATTTATACTATAAGTTATGCGATTATTTATTAAGGAATCTTACAAGAAGACAGGAAACACGCAAGAGGATCGTGCGATTGTTTAGGCAAGCATGATTATGCATACGTAAATCTACATTTTTTTTTATCGTGTACAGATAATCCCTTCCAGAGAACCATTTTCGGAGTAGGGCAATACATATATTAATACTTGTCGCGAAACGCGACATTTCATTTCTTGATGCTGAGGCAAAGAGTGATTATCAACATTTTGTAAATAAGAAAAGTTTAAATTTTGCGATTGAAAATGGCTCCTTTAAAATTTTTAACATCGGAACAGAAGAAATTCTGGCAAGAGAATGGTTTCATCAAATTGTCAAACGTGTACTCTCCGAAGGAAATGAACGAGATATCGGATGCCTATAATGATCTGTTCGAGAGGAAACATCGCGAACATGTGTCGGAGCTGGAGGCAGCCTGGGTCGGAGAAGATATGAAGAAAGCAGCTGGAAATATTGATTATACTGTAAGTGAGAAATACAATTATATTACAGCCATTCCGTATTCTGCAAAGCCTGTGTCTATTATACAGAAAATTTATATTATTCGTAGAGATTAGAATTATATATATATTACACTATATTACATGTATTTTCATTTATGCACCAGGTAAAATCTATTCACAATCTGCAAATGCATAGCGGCGTTTTCACTCGGCTCATTACGCATCCAATTTTATTGGACGCTCTCGAGGATATTATGGACACTGAGGACATATTGTTGCATCACACCAAGGCACACATAAAACCGCCAGAAAAAGGAGCGCCCTACTTGATGCATCAAGACTATCATTATTTTCCCCACAAGAAGCACACTATGCTGGCTGTGTTTCTACACTTGGATGACACAACACCGGAAAACGGCGGCTTGGCAGTATATCCTGGCAGTCATAAACTGGGACCGTTGGAGGACCATGGATTGACCGACGAGAAGGGCGACCAGTATCATTACGTTGATCCCAAGGAATACCCTTTGTCCAAAGCTGTTCCCGTGTCTGCCAAAAAGGGTGACATTATCGTTTTCTCTTATCTGCTGCTTCACGGTTCGTATCTGAACCTGTCCAGCAAAAGTCGGCGCATGTTCCTCTTACAAGTGAGAGCCGCCGATGACGAGCCGACCGAGGATGTGCACAAATCCCCCTGCCAGGGTCTGGTGCTTCGCGGTAAAAATCTTTTCAAAGACGCATTGTTTGCCAACAGACACACACAATAATCTAACACGGCGAATTACGAACTAAGCGAATATTTGCTCTACTTTTAAATCTGAAAGAATGAAGAATGTAAGAAATTTGATTAAGTTTCTCCCCATGTATATATGGTGTGTTTACGCAATTATTTTTCTATTCTATGATTTTTTCTTACAGTTATTTTTCCTTCTTTTCGTAAACTTTAAATACTAGATATACCTCTCAAGTAGGCTACTTGGAGTCAGCGCGGTAAAACAGTGCGCAAGTTTAATAAAATAATAATTTAATATTTCATAATTTCTATAGACATTAACCATGGTGGCCACTGGTCAGGGAAAACCTGGAAATCAGGGAAATGTCAGGGAATTTAAAAAATGGTCAGGAAAAGTCAGGGAATTTTTTAATTAGTCAGGGAAACGAGAAGAAACAAAGCTTCCTCTATAATTAAAGAACTAGAGTTCAAAGAATAATTTTTTCTCACATGGTGGGAATTCTTAATTAATCAAGATAAAATGTTGAAAATTGAAGTACATTTATGTCGAAATATTTCGTATACGCAAGCAACATTTTTATAAATCGGTAACAAAAAAAATTGCTTCCCGGGTACATCTCTTTAATGAGCGCTGTACACCGCGCAGCGCTTATACGCTACTGTTTATTTCAAAGTTCCTTGCTGTTGTTTAAGTTTTTTATCACCATGTTAATCAGAAACATTCGTTTATAATACGTTTCGGCTCACATTTGAGTCATCTTCAGCGTGACAATGCAATTGTTGGCGTTGATCCGGATACAAGAATATATTTCCTTCAGCTCTTATTTTAATCTTACAGAATCTCAAAGATTTTTCTGAGATTATTATGAAACGCACGAGAAGTATTACGAGTTCTATTGTCCAACTCCCATGTCACTATCCATGACGTAATCTTGAAATAGCACAAGAGACATCTCAATGAACATATTTTATAAATAATTTTAAAAATATGTGTATCTCGCTAATACATAAAACACATTGCATACATCACACTCATAAAGAGCGTAAAGAAACATAATTGTCATAGGCGTCCTTACAACTTTTTTCAAGGAGGGACAGAGCGTAAATATAGGTACTTAGTGTCAAACGAACGTATTTTCAAATAATATTATTTAAAGAAATATTTATGCAGATTTTTATTTTTAATTGTATAAATTTCAAACAAAAAATTATCTACTGGTTGTCAATTATAAAATCATTCTAAATTGAAAAAATTAAAATCTGGGGGGCATATGCCCCTTCTTGCATCCCCTCATAGGCATCCATGATAATTGTCACATAATCATTGCGAGATAACGCATTTCCTTCAAAAGATCAATTAATAGAATAAAATTTTTATTACTTCGAGCATGTACAGCCAAGAAGGGATTTGGTTTACAATTTTTTTCTTTATCCACATTCTTTCACACCTTCTTACTAACTAAACCATGACTAGATGCAACTCACAGCCCTTGTAACCCTATATCAGACTTTATCTGCCCTATCTCCTTCACACACTTCTTCTTCCGACTCCCTATTCCTGTTAGTTTTTTCTTCCTTCCTCCTCTTCAACACCTTGTCCCTCTCTTTCCATATCTTCCTCAGAATCCTCCCTTTATGTAAATCTAATTTCTCACTCCATATTCTTTCCCACTTTTCTCCACTATACTATTTCTATCACTACCTAATTCTACGAATCACTCGCTTGCTATTTGACAATCTTCCACATAGTGCTCCATACAATCACTACCTTCTCCGCACAGTATACACACACACACACACACACACACCTCCTCTCTCCTCCTAACCAATACTTATTTTCCTCTTCCATATTTCCGAAAAGATCAATTAATATAACTAATCGTCACACTTTTGTATATCAAAATGGAAGTATCTGCTAAATATTTTGCATCCTTTTTCCATTTTGCGCGTTGCGTATAATACCACAACTGCGAGGGGAAAAATTAAAGAGCAGGAAGGACGATTCTCGACGAAAGTACACGTAAATATCGATCTCTATCAGTTTCTTTCCAACGATATTTTCAACGAATGTATATGGGCTGTTACTTTTGACAACTTCGAAGATTCGAAGTTAACTCCAAACCTAAGGTGCCTTATGTCCATTTCCACCAATGTAGATTAATTTTAATGTCGGTTTAATTTACTTTTTATCTTTTTTTAATTCTTAGAACTAGAAAAAGAAAAAGAATAAGTTAAACCGAGATTAAAGCAGACATAGGCCCATATTCTGAATCTTCCTTTATCGATAAAAGTGCCTCTACACGGAAAAAAGAAATTTGTTAACTTGACTAAATACATGAACTAAATATAATTTATTTAGTTCAAGTATTTATTTATTTAACTTAAACATTAATTTATTTAACTTAAACATAAAATATATTATATGTTTAAGTTAAATAAATAAATGTTTAAGTTAAATAAATAAATACTTGAACTAAATAAATTTTATTTAGTTCATGTATTTGGTCAAGTTAACAAATTTTTTTTTCCGTGTAAAAAATCTTTTCAGCCAATAAGAATCCTTCTAAACCAATTTTAGTGACACTTATCGATAAAAGAGGATTCAGAATATGGACCTTAGCTAATTATTAGCTATGGTCTAGGGCTGTTACTTTTGACAACTTCGAAGATTCGAAGCTTCGAAGGTTTGGAGTTAACTTCATTCTTAATGTCCATTTCCACCAATGTAGATTAATTTTAATCACGGTTTAACTTACTTTTTATCTTTTTCTAATTCTTAAAACTAGAAAAAGAAAAAGAATAAGTTAAACCGAGATTGAAGTTAATCTACATTGGTGGCAATGGACATTAAGGTACCTTCGAAGCTTTGAAGTTAACTCCAAACCTTCGAAGCTTCGAATCTTTGCAGTTGTCAAAAGTAACAGCCCTAATAGCTATGTCGGCTTTAGGCCGATTCTACAATAGGGTGTAGTAAGCTTTAAGCTCTAAGAAATTGATCAATCACAGTAGAATTTGAGGAGAATAATCGACTGTGATTGGTCAATTTCTTAGGGCTTAAAGCTTATTACACCCTATTGTAGAATCGGCCTTATATTCATTATTATTAAAAACGATATAATAAAAGCCAATGTGAGCCAACGCCGTTGTCGAGGCGAAACAAATCATTTATTTATTAAATGTACAATAAAAATACATAATACAAAGTAAACGTTTCGACTCCAATTTGAGTCCTCTTCAGTACCAAATTACAATAAAATGAATGAAAATTATAATAAGATGAATGAATTCGCGTTACTTCCACCAAAAGAACCAATTAGTAAGTAGAACAAGAAGTAATAGATAAATGAATTAAATGAATTGACCAAACTATGAAAAATTTTGAAAAGGAAATTAATATAAATTAATTTTTACAACTAAAGGTTGATAAAAAAAAAGAAATTCAATTAAGAAGCTGTTCAAGATATTGTCTGGGTGGAAAGAACGCAAATGTCGTGTCACGACTAAGGATGAAATGAAAATGTATGTATTTTTATTGTACATTTAATAAATAAATGATTTGTTTCGCCTCGACAACGGCGTTGGCTCACATTGGCTTTTATTATATCGTTTTTGATTTTATATCTGAGAGCCTTACTATCATTGATATTTAGTTCATTATTATTGTCACTTGCATTCTGGACTTGCGAATCGACGGCGTTCGAACCAGAAAAAAGAAAAAGGAAAAAGAAAGGAAGAAGAAGGCGCGTCGGATCGCGGTCGCGCCAATACAAATTTCGCGCGCCGCGAGGCAGGAGTCGGACGAGCGGAACGAGCGGAACGGAATATTCCGCGATTTGACATGAACGAGACGAAATGCGAGCATTTCGGCAAGGTGGGAGGGAACGGGAGGAAGAAAGAGAGAGAGAGAGAGACAGAGAAAGATAGAAGAAAGAGCTCACGGGTTCGATTTTTATCGAGGGGAACGAGAGCCTCCGTGACGATCCCCGCTCGCCTCAATCCCCCCCCCCGAGGCGGCAGATCGCGCGCAAGGGGGGGCGCGGGAAAGGAGGAAAGGGGAGACGCGAGGAACGCGCGGAACGCGAACCGCCACCGCCACCAGTGTTGTCGACGAGAAGGGTCGACACCGTGTCGACTCAAGGAGGCGATCGCAGCAGTTCCACTCCACGCTCTTTTTCATCATCATCTCCCCTGCCCCCCCCCCACACACCCCCTTCGCGGACGGCGCACGGGGGCCGAGAGAGGATTCGCGCGAGGCAAACGAAAATCGGACGGCTGGGACGGGCTGGCGGTTCTGCTGACTCGCGGTGCTCGTGGATACCGGGGGAGACCCCCCCAGTGCCGGGCGACGGACGCCGCGGACTCGCGCTGCTCTCGTCGGGGTGCAGCGAAAACACATGTGTCGCGGCCGTGCGGTGTTTTCCACCGCCGCGGACTGCTGCCCGTCGCCGTACCGTCCCGCAGGCTGCGCCGCGAGGTCCCGGGCGCGCGGACCGCGGGTGCTCGGGGCGCCCGTCCCCGCGGACGACGTTCACCAGGACGATGATGCGCCGCGCTCCGGCAGCGGCAGCGGCGGCGGAGGTGTAGCGGGCAGAAGCGGAAGACGGTGAGTGCCGCGCGTGGGTGGGTGGGTGTCTGTTGGCGGACACCGCCGACACTCATGCACACCGGATTTCTCCTCCGCGGATTGCCCCGCGAGGTTGTGCGCGAGACGTCGCGCACGAACTGATACCGATCGCGCCGCCCGACAACTCGCCCGGAGTGACCCGGCGTCGATCGCCGCGCACGTTGTACTCCTGCCGACCACGGTGAGAAGAGAGAGAGAGAGAGAGAGAGAGAGAGAGAGCGAGAGAGGAAAAAAAAGGAAATGAAATATGTCGCCCCTCCGTCTGGGAGTGTTTGACGCCGCTGCCAGCGCGCTGGCGACTCCGCTGGTACGATGACACCGCGACCGAGCCAGCGACGGATCGCACCGGAGAACGGTCACGCGCTCCTGCCTGCCGCGTGCCTCGCCAGGGAATAAAACGGGCCCGTGAATTCGAGCGGCCGTGCCGAACCTGCGTGTCCGTCTGTCTCTGTCAGCCATCATGATCGCCCGCGAGTTCGTGACTTCTGTGCTCCACAATTTCCTACGTACCGCCCGGGTGGCGTGAGTTTTTCACCGCCTGTCCGCGCGACACACGTGCCTCAGACTTTGTAAATTGCAGGTCCTCGCCTCGTCCGGGGGACAGAGAGATGGGTGTCCCTCGCCGCTGAGTCCGAACGCCGCGACGTTTCGAGCGCTCGGGTTTAGCTCCCTCAGAGAAAGTCGGCAGGTTTCTGTTGTCCCGTGGTGTCCACACGTTTGAAAAGTCCAAGTATGAGAGGCCCAGCGGAGGAAAATGGGTACCGGTAAAGTATCAGCATGCGCGAAAAGTCAGCAGAATGTCATGCTCACGCAGGTCACGTGAGGGGCACGACAGAGATGTGCTCGCGTGATCCACCTACATTGCACCCGACCCTCGCCAAGGCAAACGGTAAAAATTCGAGTCCCCAGCCAGCTCATCACACAGAGGCGCAACGTATCGACAACAACCTGGTGCCGACTCCCGGTGGTCGCTTGAAATTCTTCAAAGATGGAAAGTTCATCCTGGAACTGTCTCACCGCAGGGACGGAGAGAAGACTACGTGGTTTCCCGTGCCAAAGAAGACCTTTTGGCCACCCGCCAGCACCATCCCGAATCGACAGGAGAGCTCTACTTCCCTCAGTGGTGGGTCACAGGAAGCATTGATGTGTATTATGCAGAGATCTTATATATTTTACTATTTCTTTCGCGTGCGTTCATTATATTTCCAAGAACAGATTCAGTAATTATTGTTTTCCTAGACGTTTCACTCTAATTTGCATTATTGTTGTAGAAAAAACGGGCGGCGCAAACAATCCAGATAACTCGTAACACATACATTGCATTTTGTCCTCAGTTTCCGATGACAATTCGTCGGTCCAATCCAGTCCTTGGCAGAGAGATCACTGCTGGAAGCAGACCCATCCCCGACGCAGGATAACCACGGAATTCAATTTTTACTATCGCCGAAATCCGAAGACTCGCTTGTGCGCGCATCTTCGTTTGATAGCGAGAAAACGCAGGCGTCCGTTAGATTCCACGACCGCGGCCTCAGTTGTTCTGGAATCAACGACGGCTCATCTGGCAAGAGCGTCGCGGAAACTGAACGGCACGTCGTCGTCGGGTAAGGTTCTGAGTCTGATCATCGATAAATTGGCGCGCCTGCTGGATCCTAACGTCGTGTCGCCTCGCAAACGCATATTGCGAGAGCTCGAGAGAGTCTCGCTAGAGGATCAGGCGTCCAAGAGACGGGCCACTCCGCAACCGGTTTGCACGACGAGTGCGCCGCCGACTCCCTCCTCGAAGCAAGTGTCGTCGTACAGTATAACGAGTATCCTGGGGGAGGACAAACCGAGTCCCGAGCCGGGTTTCTTGAGGACATTGCTGAAGCCGGACGACCGGCAGCCTGTGAAATACTCATCGACTAATGCCTATCCGAGGGCACGAATCGATCCCTATATCGGATCCAGCAATACATCCGTTCATCATCAACTCTACGGGATACCGATGTTGCCACCTGGACCGTATAGGGCGGCGCCTCTATGGATAGCGCCTCATTATCCGTCTCCCGTCCACTATCCGCCTCCTATGCAATTGTATGCACCGTCGCATTCTCATCCATCGTCCCCACATTACAAAGACTACAGGGAACAAACTCTCACACCTCCTTCAGGTATATGCTCGTTTGTGTATCATAAATAAGATAAGTATTAGGACAAACAGAATATTCCAAATGTGTTCATGACTCTATTTTTCGTTTACAGATATGCCTCTGAATCTGTCGAAGCATGCGGGTTGAATCTCAGGATCCCAATAGAGTTGGTGCCTTACGAGTGGACAAAATACTACGTAAACACTGCCCGTGCAACGACAATGCGATATATATTAGTATTTTTTTATTCATAAAACAATAGTATCTTAGTAAGTAGAGAAAGAGACAGATACGATGAAGCCAGATAGTTGGATTTTGGGAGAGCTATACTTGTACATACAAATGCATAAATTTGTCAATGGCGGCATAGGTATTTTATATTAATATTACACAAGATTCAAAAAAAAGAAAAAATCGTGAGTGGTAATATACAAAAACGTTATATACAAGACGTAATGGATAAAAAATGCAACTGTAAGTGTGTATATGTTACACATATTTTTTATCGTACGCGACCTGCGAGTAAAGCCGCGTAGAAAGGAAAAGAAAAAAAAGTCTAAGAATCGGTACGCGGGGTTTTTTTTAAATTATTTAAGACGATTGTGAACCCATATATAGTCAACGCGGGAATGTATTAGCAATGGAACGGATTTATTCGTACGTTTTTATTTTCGGCATCGTTACGTTCGTATTTTATGTATCGCGATAAAGGCGGGTGAGCACGCGTAAACCTGTGCACGAGCGGGACTCATCCTGTGCATCTCATTTATGCATTTTCCCGTTTCTTATAACGTTACTGTCATTATTATCATTAATGAAAAAAAAATGGTACATTATCTTAAAGGAATCGATAAGAAAGACATAGGATTATGTACAGAACAGATTATTGCCTCTATATCTCTAGCGTATTAATTATTCTTAAAGGTAGAAATGCATAATAAATTTAGGCTCTAATAGAATATATCCACAATGGTATACAGTTATTTATATGATATTATATATAACGCAAAACACGAGAGAGAGAGAGGACACAAAATTACTTTGGTAACGACCGTGGGGTGTGCCTTACAGATAATTAACGAAATTTCATGAAATTAAATTATGAACGTTTTTGCGGATGTGTATTATTATAAAAGGAGGCACTATATATTATGTATATAATAAATATATCTTTGTGTTACATGTATTTTCATCAAATCGACATTTATTCGTTGCTCTATTTATTATTAGTCAGGCGCATCGAGAAACATTTCACGTGAAAGCAAGGCAAGCTCGCACAGGTTCTATAAGTGAGTAATTTTAACTGTTCGACGCGTACGCGATTCTCTTTAGCGATCCCGACAAAATAGAGAAGTATGTGACTGCGCATTAGCAATTGTATAGAAAAAGACTAATTTCGTAAATATAAATATTTCATATACTACGCACAAACATTATTTCATTTACCACGAACTCTCTACCAACTAGGAACCTAGAAATTTCTCTTTTTAGCAGTAATTGTTACATTATTCGATGTTTCGACAGAAATTGTTAATCCAATTATATTTATATGTTATTTACCTTTTTATTTATATTACTTGCTCATTACGATTGCAATAATTACTCGAAAGTTCGACAATTTAAAACAATTTACCTAATTGCACTGTCGTTTGCTTCTGTAGCAATGTATATTTATATCTATAACAATGTAATCAAGATTGTGATCTGGTGCATCGTAACGTTCAAAATCGCCGCTTTTAATTTTAAACGCAGGTGACCGGTGACCATTAAAAACTATCCAGTACAAACGTTCACATTAACCGCGTTCAGCAGAAAAAGCAGCTTTGCAACTGTGTAAGATTCTTTAATATGATTGGTTCTTGCCTTTAGTTTCTCCTGGATCTAAATGTATAAACCAATTATATTAAAAATTTTTACAACAATTGCAAAGCTGCTTTTTCTGTGGATGCATCCAGGAGCTCGATTCTTGAATTCATTCGCAAGAAAAACATACGCGCAAATTCTGCTCTTACAGAAACTCTACAAATTGATTGGCTAAAAGTCTTGCAATAGCCAATCAACTTGTAACTTTTCTGTAAGAGTTAAATTTGCGCATACGTTTCTCTTGCGAATGAATTCAAGAATCGAGCCCAAGCACATCCGCGCACTGAGCGCTCAGTGAGCTCTTGCATCTGATTGGCGTAAATTTTTAGCTCTAAAGGAATATGCCAATCAGATGCAAGAGCTCACTGAGCACTCAGAGAGCAATTGTGCTTCTGGATGCACCCTGTAGCACAACCGCTCAGTAAGCGCTCATTGAGCACTGTGTTGTGATTGGATTGGAGTATACTTTTAGATTTTTATTGTAAATATAGGAGAATGGCTGCGTTCAGCAGAAAAAGCAGCTTTGCAACTGTTGTAAAATTTTTTAATATGATTGGTTTATACACTTAGATCCAGAAAGAACCAAAGGCAAGAACCAATCATATTAAAGAATCTTACAACAGTTGCAAAGCTGCTTTTTCTGCTGAACGCAGCTAGAGTCCTATATTATAAGAGAAGCGCGACCGGTGTTACGAGTCCTGATTGGCTATCGCAAACACAATGGGCGCATTCAGAAGCACAACTGCTCACTGAGCGCTCAATGAGCGGTTGTGCTTCTGAATGCACCCAATAACTCGGCAGCCATTTATAATACCAATGGGCGACATTAGGCGCGTTCAGCAGACACAACTGTTGAGTTCGTCTTACCAACACTCTGCGTTGATTGGTTGGTTCTAAAAGTAAGAGCCAATCACGTTCGATTGCTACTGAGCGGCTTGGTCTGCTG
>NJRQ01002334.1:4089-15104 GCA_003063805.1 Aphaenogaster ashmeadi | reverse complement strand
GAAATGGATATCATTATGTGGACATCCACTAAAATATCTATTAAATATTTTGTTCCGTGTGGGAAGCGACAATTATGCGAAACAACGCGTTGTCGCATCGTTCTTCGAACAAAACGGCCGACCGCCAATTTCCCGCCGCCGCTCCAACTACGACGCACAAATGCAGTGACTACGGACTTGAAAATAGAACGGAATGCATATCCGGCTCTCTTCCCGATCCTACATGCGCACGTCGCTTTAAGTTTGGCGCGAAGGCACGCGCGCGCCCGAGTCGGCGCGACCGCGGCGGCCCAGCTGGCGCCAGCAGCGCGCCTGGAAAACAGAAAGCCAAACCGGTCATGGGAGGCTAGTTACACGACTGTGCACCACGCTTGTGAGTTCTGTTTTCTGGCGAAACGTAGCGATACATTACGCGGACGCCGCGGGAGTAGCACGACGGCCAGCCGGTATTTTAAAAGATGGGAGCGTACTTGTCGGAGCCGATTACGAAGAAGGAGTCGAGCGACGAAGCGGGAAAGAATGTTGCGTACGGCGCGAGCTCCATGCAGGGCTGGCGGATCAGTCAGGAGGTAAGCGGGAACGTTGTGTCGTCGCGGCGGCGGCGACGGCGGCAACGGTCGCGACGTGCGCGCGCGCGCGCGCGCGCGTTTATCGCACCGTTACCCAGTTTCTGAGCCCGCGTGTCTCGCCGGTTACCCGGCCACCGGATTACCGGCCGCCGCGCTCGCCGAAGCGTCCCGCGCGTCGGGGCATCGCGCCGGGGGCGGGCGAGCGAACGCTGCCCGACGACGTCCGAGAGCCCCGGGCGCAGCATCCGACGCTCGTGGATGGCTTCCCCGCGACTCATGCATTTATTTACCAACAGACGAGATATCTCGATAAGACCGTATCCGTGTGGTACATCGATCAATATTGTCGCGGGATTGTTTTGTCGCAAAAATATTTCATTGGCAATATACAACTTTCCCCCGATATCGCATTCACTGCATAGTACTGGTCGTTAGTATTCTTTTGCGGATGACAAAGTTGTTACGCAATAATAATTGTTTTATCTTTTCTTATTTGTCGATGCTGTTGGAATTTGTTACCGTTATCAAACAGAAGTAAATCGACTATTTGAACAAAAATGTGTTTATCATATCTTGTAGTCTTACGAACTATAGAAATTTCTAAAACAATATTTAAGATTATTGCTACATTTCTAGAACAAGATAGAAATCTCATCGAAGATAGATTACTAGCTATAACTGTTTCTTTTTGCAGGATGCTCACAACTGTTGCATAGATTTTGACGAGAATGTCTCGCTGTTTGCCGTGTACGACGGTCATGGAGGACACGAAGTTGCCACGTATTGCGCGCGTTATCTCCCTGATTATATCAAACAGACAGAAGCTTACAAAAATGGCGATATTAGGCAAGCTTTAAGAGATGCTTTCCTTGGTTTTGACGATACTCTTACGAAACCAGATGTGGTCAATGTTCTTAAAGAACTCGCCGGGACATCCACGGAGAAAAAGGAGAATGACTTGAACGAATCTGGTGCGTTTTTTTTCATATTAAGGATATGCATTATTACGGGATTTACCTTTATACAGATGCTCTTGCTAATTGTGCGTTTCGCAAGCTCTAATTTATTTTTTCTCCTTATCTGCACAAGTAAACTTTTAATAAGGTTATCTTCGTACATTACATTGCGTATAGATGAAGAAGAGAATGTTAGTAATCTGTGTATGGAGGCCACAATGCCATTGGAGCAAGTGATGGCAAAGTATCAGTCAGAGGTGTCAAATCCTCATCTAAAAAATCTGAAAGGCGAAAAATGTGGTAAACGTGCATTTGCGAGTCCTTACTTGAGGGGTCGAAGAGGGCGAGAAAAAACGAGTGGTCCATCCTCTGGCGCAGGATGTTCATCGTCACCATCACCACCACCGATGTCATCCTCGTCGTCCTCTTCCATGTCTGGCTGGAATACGAACGAAACAGACGTGAGTAGTTCCAGTCAGCAGTGTGGATTGACTCTGTCCAGTACAGTGGAGCGAAAAGATTCAGATTGCCCGGGAAGCAACGAAGCTGAGCAAGTGCTGGATTCGACAACGAGCAACGGCAGCGCTCATGCATCTCCACCAGTGGTATCTACTGCGGATGTAGAACCTGCTAAATCTATGGATATGCCCGATAGCTCCGAAGATGTAAAAGAGAAAGTCTCGAGTCCCGGCAAGGCGCCACCATGCGTGGAGTCTAATGCGAACGAGGTGGAAGTTAATGGCGCGGAGTCGAAGAGGATCGGAGATGCAGACAGCAGTAAGGGCGGAGGAGACAACGTGTCGAGCAGTTCTTGTACTCTCCCTGTGGAAAATGGAGATGCTGGTCAGCAAGAACGGATAACTAGCAGTGGCCGAAGAAGAACTCAGCCTGTGGATCTTTACCAAAGTCTACTGAAAAAGGACAGTGACGATTCTGAGGAGGATGACGACGATGACGAAAATGATGAAACCTTCGATGGTGTTCCTGAAAGGTATAGGTTTATATTATTTGATGTTAAAACGCTTAATTTTTAAGCATTGTTTTTTAAATTAAGATTTTCCCTTTTTAAATCGTTTTGCAGTGATGGGGACGATACGGAGGATGTCGACGAGGATGAAAGTGATGAAGATGATGACGAAGTCGAGGAGGAAGAAGATATAGATGATTCTGACGATGATACCGAAGATCTCATTGTGAACCCTGAAAAGGTACAATATCAATTTTCTTACAGAACTCATTATATCTAAATCAAAATTAAGGAAAGAGATGATTGTTAAATGAGATATAAATACGTTAAATAAAAACTTGTTTAGAAATTTCCACTTATTGAATTTATAATGGCTTTTTTTTTATAGCCTGGTTCGGACAGTGGATGCACAGCAGTCGTAGCGATACTTAAGGAAAACGAACTGTATGTGGCCAATGCTGGAGACTCTCGATGTGTCTTATGCAGAGACGGCCAGGCGATTGAACTTAGTCTCGACCATAAACCAGAAGACGCACCAGAAATGGAACGTATAGTAAAAGCAGGCGGAGAAGTGACGAGCGATGGCAGAGTGAATGGCGGCCTCAATCTTTCCAGAGCGCTCGGTGATCACGCGTATAAGCAAAATATGGTATTACCACCCCAGGAACAAATGATCTCCGCTCTGCCGGACGTAAGGCATATTACAATCGATCCGGAGAAAGACGAATTTATGGTACTTGCTTGCGATGGCATATGGAACTTTATGACCAGTCAAAACGTCGTTCAGTTTGTGCGCACCCGTTTGTCACAAAATTACGAGAACATTTCGAAAATCTGCGAAGAGGTAAGAACACACGTTACAAGTTTGGAGTAAAAATGATTTTTGAATATTGCTCGTGTGCATATTATCTTACTTTCAAAAAATTTAGAGTATCTTTTCTATGTGAATAAACAACAATCTGATGTATGTTGCAGCTCTTTGATCATTGTCTTGCACCGGATACTCTCGGCGACGGAACGGGCTGCGACAACATGACTGCCGTAATAGTTAAGTTTAAATCGCCGGCAACCGCAACTGTTAAAAATAACACCGTTGCCGAGGTATGCGTTACGAAGAAGCGATCGGTCTCGCCAACCACTGAAGAAAATAACGACTGTATCCCGGGAGAAAACACGGTAAACCCCTGCAAACGCGCCAAAACCGAAGCAGCTATGTGAATTAGGAATCACCACGCGTCATGAACTGATCTCCGGAAACGGACGAATGAATGTGAGTTTATGTAAAATTATGTAACAACTTTATATTACTGTGTAGAGCTGGAACCAATTGATTATGCAGTAACAGGCACATGAAATAGTGTGTAAGGTGTGTTATTGGTCGTTGCTAACAGACTGCTAGATTGGAGCACGTGGGAATGATATAATATAATTTTCTTAATAACGCATGAATCATTTCTCGATTACAATAAAATAAATCTAAAATAAATTTCTTCTAAGATCGTATCTCGTGAATATACCTATTTAATGTCATAATGCCGTTAGATGCGATCTGTTTGATGCTGATTTGTATTTTATTATTGAGAAATAATTCAATATACGGGCTAATATTTATATTTTTTTATGTATAATTCGGAATTATCACCCACGAAATTGAAGAATACAATAGAAAAAGGAAGAGGTATAGATTATAAAGTGATAATAAAAAATCCTGGTAAAACTCACAAATGAAAAAGCTCGTCCATTTCTTCACAAGCATTTATTGACATAGTACGATAAATAATACGTACTCGTAATATAAATGTACAATTTTTTTTTTTAGTCTTGTAGAACTTAATATATTATTATAAGTTCTAATATAGTTCTAATATAGCTCTAACAATCTTTAATATACGTAAATCTATTAATTGAGACTAATTTTTTATATAAATGATGCAGTGATACTAACGAGAACTTATATATACGCAATAATATAAATAAAGTTTTAAATTCAATTCTTCTTTTTTCTTATGATAATTTTATATTTATTGTTTTATATAATCCATCGTATTCTGATTCCTTTTTTGTTCAATAGATTTTTGATATATACATTGTAACAGATATTATTTTCGAATTATAAAAATATAAGTATGAAATCGGAATCATAATATATTTTATTTGGATAAAGAAAATTCACATTAAATAAGAGAAATATCAGTTTAATTTATAATTTATATACATTTGTATCGTACAGTATCATTTATTTCAAACTATAATGATTTTTTAAAAAAATCTCATAATATTCCATGTCTTAATTAATATATTTAATAATTAGATACTTAGATGTCTCTACATATCATCCCATTTGCTCCAGCTGCACTTATAAAATATATTCCTTGAGTTTTTAGATTACATAGTACATAAATGTATATATTTATAAATGTAGTTTATAGGATTTATATTTGTAAGTCAATACATTTATCTCTTTATTTTTACGAAATAGAATTTATTTTTGAATCCCTGGGTATAGTGGTTGAATGGATGGGTGTGCAAATAGTTTAAGATGTTTAAACTGTATTATGTAATTAAGGCAATTGCGTATAACGCGTTACCAATTTGTGATCTTGTCTTAATGATAACGTTAAAGAAATACAAAAAAAATATGTACTCGTGTTAAGCTACGTCAAATGCTGTAAT
Organism: Aphaenogaster ashmeadi; assembly: GCA_003063805.1. Taxonomy (NCBI): domain Eukaryota; kingdom Metazoa; phylum Arthropoda; class Insecta; order Hymenoptera; family Formicidae; genus Aphaenogaster; species Aphaenogaster ashmeadi. Next base: position 9,939 of record NJRQ01002334.1, on the reverse strand, counting down.
AGTTTGAAACGATCTGAATTTGGAAATTTGCATATGTCAAAAAGTATGTTTTTTGTAAATTTATACAGAGTCATATATGTAAAGATACATCGTAGCTTCGAGGGAACGGTAAAGGCGTTTGTCTTGCAGAAAGAGGGATTACAATTGTAGATTTGAAAATGACGCGATATGGTGTTGTTGGCAAACGCATTATGGTATTTTGGTAAATTTAGAATACTAATCCTATTTGTATCGCGATGCTAGTAGTACTTTAATAAACGCGGAGTACTCGTGACATCGTGACAGTCGCAAAATTCCTGATATTTGGAGAACGCGAAATATTTGTGGTAATATATAATAAGTGCAAGATACTTGTAGTATTCCGACAAACGCAAAATAGAGGATAGGGCATAATATATCTGGGAGCAAATCTCCATTTTTCGTGTAGCTAATGAACAATGAATAGAGTTCAATGATTGATCGAAATTCAGTTTTCTGCACTAATTAGATAAAGGTATATTGTATATTTTTGCTCTTAGATATCTACTCGTGCCTACGTGTACATCAAGCTCCTCCACCCGATATCTACCCGACATGAACACGAGCGAACTGAGAGATCGCGTATTAAGTACGGAGAATGTCTCTGTAGAATTTTGGTCTAAGAAAATAATACAATTGACTTTATAATGTTATTATCTGACGTGGCGCTAACCGTTAACACTCGTCGCTTCAAGAACTTTTCGAAGTTCACGTTACGGTTAACGTACATGAATCGTAAATAGGCAATACTTGAACAAATAAAGACCTACTGTCATATTTTTTACAGCTAAGACTCTTTCACGTTGCATAAAGATTCCCGTTTTGATCGTAGTATAGAAATGGCAGAATCTTTGTGTTTCCATTGTAGAGATTCATGTGAAAGTACATTAAAACTCTGCGAAGCAAACATTTTAGAAGATAGAAATGTAAATCGACCCAGTGACATCTTTGCGATAATTGTGACATTTTCCACCAATATATATTCTTTCGACACTCATGTGTAATCGCAGTCGTTAGTAGACGGTAATTTCATCGAAGACATTGTTTATAGTTAAACGCAAAAGCAATCACGATACTCTTATGTAAACACCGTTTGCAAGATGATCAGTAGCGTATCGATACCAGATGAGCGTATCTAGTATCATTCAGAAAGAACTGACGTGCCTTTCCAATTCAGGGGTTGACAACCTCCGCAACATGTGTATGTACATTCGATTCCGTCTCAAGAAGAAAGGTTTGCGCCCCATATACTGTCTTTAGCTGCAAACTCCGTCATACACTTATGTATAATAATATCTTGTTTCATAATACATGTCACTCGAATCAATCTTAATGCTTGTTTCCATTTTCTCTTTTATTTTTATCATTTGGCATCTTTTTTCCTCCTATTCTGAAAAAAATAAACACATTAAATATTGTGAAACCAGTAAAATGCTTTACTTTTGGAATTTTGCACACATCTGTCTGCCACTAATAAGATTTTCTATTAAATGATGTACATTTCGCATAAATAATAGAATAAATATGGTATTGCAGAATTGACTCTGATGCTTATCTAAAATTTGCTTATTTGCCTATTATTGATTTGAACTATACATCTCACGTTTCATATCATAGTATTTCCTCCATGATTTTTCCAAGTTTGTAGTTGTAAATAATAATTTGTATCTTTCATTGAGGAAAATCTCTTGAACATACATAAACTATTACATTATTTCTATTAGTTCACCTTTCTGTGTTCTCAATCCCTTATGATTTATATAATCGCAAAGAGAGAGGGAAATCTACAATTCATTTTATTCAACATAGATATATTCGATTTAATATATAACATACGTATTACAGATATGAATGAAAAGATATCCTACAATGTAGGTATGCAACACGATACACATGGTCCCTTTATTAACTGTGGGATTACGGATCTCTCTCATATCTTTTAACACTAAAATACACAAAAATAATATATACACATACATATATACCGTGTCAGTGTAATCACAGTCTGTAGTTGTTTTACACTCCACCTTCACTCATCTAACATCTTCGGAAAATTGAGCAAACTTACTCTCTATTCTATTATAAAATGAAAAACTGTGGTTTTCCTGACCGTCATACTTACGATCACTAAATATCAAATTACTCGCATCGACTCCTGAAATACTCAGATTCCGATTATCGCTTCGATTTCATTATATATGTGAAAGTGTAAATCAATAAAGAAAAAATCATCGGTATATAAAATTACGGCGATTACACAATGAAAAAATATATGGAATGACATGTTAGTAGAAAATTCAAAATATGCCCGTTTATTCAAAATCAGATATATTATGTATTGCATTCGTTCAAGCCGAAAATCCTGAAAAGTACGTTTAATATTTAATTCGTTTAACACTTACAATTCAATTGAATTACTGGCAGTGTTTACTCCACATCATCCTTTAAGCAGTTAAAATAGAATTGCGGACTTGCTGAGAAACGCAAATGCACATGCAAATAACACAATATACGTTTCAAATATATAATATATACAATTTATTGAGATATTAAATTATGCAAGTTTGTAAGAACGAGTAATATAAACATAATGAAAATTTTTTTTTATCATAATGATATAGATAATAAACGTAAGAATAAGCAATAATAATAACTAATAATTATGACAATAATTAATAATAATGACGATGACAATAACAATGATAGTGACGATGATGATGATAATAATGATAATAAAATAATAATACTTATAACAGGTAACAATGCAGTCCTAGTTTTGCACAAAAACTTTTTTTTATAACAATTTGGTTTATCTAAATGACTGCTTAAAAGTTGTCATAGAGTATAAGTTCATAAATAATTTTATCAGTCACAGAATGGCAACTTGGACTTATTCCTGTCGCAGATTTAATACAATTTGGCACATAATTAGTAAGCGCGTGGCGCTACATCCTTTTCGTGATTTTCAGGATGAAATAAATAAGATGCCATTCTTATTCGCAAATTTATACACATTTGTAAACACGCTTGTATAGCAAGAATGGCGAAAAAACTTAAGACGCATAAATTTGTCATTCCGTTTTATGATAATTAGAAAAACGACGCATTCTTTTTATAAATATATTCAACGATTAGAGCGCGCAATTATGTCCGAAAATAAAGTGTTGTAACGTGAGAATGTAGCGAGATATTTTATCGTCTGGCCAAAATTAGTTGTAGCTTTCCTCGTGTTCTATACATTCCAAAGACGAAAGTGAAAACGAGATTCGTCTGACAGGTGACAATCAAGTATCATGTAGCGTTCGCGCTTGGTATACATCCGTGTTTTGCCTTATTTTATATTGATTCGTGTCTTGAAAGAGCGAACGACGCTGAGGATCGCGGTATGCGGTGGGTTGAGGAGAACAAGACTGGGTCAGTTGGTGTTCTGTTTGTTGGAGCGAAGGCGAGCCAATCCTGAACGCTCACCCTCTTCTTCGTCGGATGTACAAGGTACTACGCCGCGCGACGATGTAGCTTGCATTAACTCTTGATCCGGGCCATTCCGATGTTCATACAACAGGATGTTCAACGTTTCCTCATATATCCGAGCCTCGGGGAATTCAACCTGAAAAAAAAAGACAAGCATTTTTCGTTATATAATTTTAAAATATCATCGGCATATTATTTGATGTTACCTTTGTATGCTTCTTATCGGTCGTGTAGACGATCGAGTGACAGCAGACTTCGGCTACCTTACGACCATGTCCGTAAAACGTCCAACAGCAGATCTCGCTCGAGCCAATAACATCTTTGATGAATAACACTCTGCCACTGAATCTAAGTGACATTTTGTCGAATAATTCTATGTTCTTTAGTAGATTGTCATCTGACGTACTGCAAAGATTGAACTCGTTAATCCACTCATTCTTTAATACAACTACAATTAGCTATATCGTGATATTTCATTCACTGATTCTTATCCTTTTTTTCATGAATTTCGAATATTATTTAATGATATAAATTATATAAGAGAGACACACATATATGTGTGTATTTTTCTTGGTCTCTTGTTATAGTTGTTTATAGCGTCTATTTGAAACGAGATTGTATAATTTATGCTAATAAAAAAATGAAAAACAAATCATGAAATATCACGACATTCGCAACTATTAAGCAGCATTTAACATTACCTTGTATATGAATATTTATTATTATGCCTATTAATGAGCAGCTTGACCACAGGCTTAATAGTATTGCTTATGAGTAACTGTTCTTCCTTCTGGGAGGTTATGAGAGGGACTCTGCAGATCGGCTCTGCTTCGCGCTCTTTTCGAAGAAGCGCCTGTTCGCAGGACTCGACCAGCTCGCCGATACAGTAGTATTTCGCTTCCGCGAGCAGCTCCGCCATCTCTTTCGTATTTTCCGGCAGCGGGACCGAGCCGTCTCGCAAAAAGTTCAAGATCGTCCCGAAATGTTTGCCGCACCGATCGATCAATATCCAGCCTGCGGACAGAGACCGCGGTCAGTCGAAGGTGCAGATGGGGCATCAACAAAATCACATGTTCGAGATTCCCACGAAATAACACGAAGCCCACACGATTTCTTTTTTCCTTTTTTTTTTTTAAAGAGTTAATCGAACAAATTTTCGTACGTCTTGCGGTCTTATCGCGATTAAACCACGCGAGGAGTCTATCGATTGAGAGACATCAAGACCGATCGATATTCAAGGCTGATCGATTGCTACTCGTCGGAAATGTGTGTCGCGCGATGCGCGAGAAGCCTCACCTTCGGAGTCGGTGAGCACTTCCATGCGACCGCTGAACATCGCGCGCAGCATGGTATCGTGCTTCTGCAGGGTGCCTATGGTGGTGTAATGGAGCGAGCCGCCGATGTTCAGTTTGACATACTCCGACGGGTATTTAATTACCGTCTTGTGCTCGCCCGACATAACGAGACTCTGGCGAACGGAGACCTGGCGACGCCGAGGCGAGTTACTGACGCGACGCCACGGGACGGGGCGCAGACGGGTAGGGAGGGGGGGTGGGGGGTGCGCGGGGGCCGAGCGTATCGATCCCCCTCGACGTCAGGTTGAACGTCGCGAATCGACAGATTTGCGCGTTTGCGTCGGGCCGACGTGACGGCGCGCGCGAGCGAGCGGCGTGGCTTGGCGTCGCGTTGACGGGTCCGCACGCTCACGCCCGCCGATGTCGGGAGGGCGGGAGAGCCGCGCGGGACGTCAGCATGTCCATGATGTAATAAGACAAGTGTAGCAATCCCAAAGATGCGCAGTAGTCATTTTCTTCGACCAATCAGAAATTTATCCAAAATACAAAAAGCAACATGGCGTCGCCCATGATGACTGAACCATAACCTAATATAACCTGAGCATACCAAAATATTACGTTATATTTTGCGGAGCAACTATGCCAACGTGCTGCATTGTAAATTGCAAAAATTATACACAATATAATGGTACGAGAGACATTAAATACTTTACTTTTCCAAAAGATATAGCTGTTCGTCAGCAATGGCTTAATGCCTGCGGAAAAAAATTAACTGATATGAAAGTTGATGCGGGTAAGTCAATGTTAATAATGATTGTTATGTTATGTTGAAAAATGTTTTAACTATATTTTTAGCAAGGATATGCAGTATACATTTGAAAGAAAATTGTTTTACACTTGAGAAAACAAAATCACGAAAGCCTGAACTAGCCAAAGAAATTTTAAGATTAAAAATGGGATCTATTCTAACAGAATTATTAAATTTAGAAAAAAAACGAAAAGGTATGATGTCGCAAAAAAATAAAGAAATTGTACAAAATAATAATATAAAGAAAAAAACAAAAAA
>NJRQ01002315.1:0-15313 GCA_003063805.1 Aphaenogaster ashmeadi | reverse complement strand
TAATACATTTGAAGAATCATCAGAATACACGTAAAAATCACATTAACTTCTTTAACAGAGTTTTCTCTGTTAAAGAAATTACACGTTTCCAAGAATAATAAAATACGAATGAAGTGTGTTCCAAAATTATACACGAAAATAACACGCGCAAGTGTGTTAGAACAACACACTAAACAACGCTAATAATACGTTTAATATAACACGTTTCGAAGGATAATACAACACGGGTAAAGTGTGTTACAAAACTACACACCGGGAAATGTGTAAAAAGTGACTACAAGGGAATAACACATCTACGTATGTTAAAACAACGCACTTGGATTTGCAGTGAAGATGGCAACATCACCAAAGGGGACAAGTTTCAATATCTTTTATAGACGATGGCGCCACAGTCGCGTGCTACCGAGCTAGTAGGCAGTTTTCGCCCTATCGAAGAAAACTATGACAGTGCGATCGCGAGTCTAAAGAATCGTTTTGGCTGGGATGAAGTACTTGTAGAAGTATACGTGCGCGAGCTTCTCAAGCTAGTTATGCAAAACGTCATGAAACCAGACGTTAGGATTCCTTTGTCCAGTTTATACGATAAAATAGAGGCTCAGTTACGAACCCTCGAATCTCTCGGAGTGACGTCAGACAAGTGCGGCGCCATGTTACTCCAGCTTGTCGAGTCCTCGCTGCCTGAGGGACTCTTACGAGCGTGGCAGCACCATCCAGTGTCGATTGTGGCAGAAGGTGAACGGAAATAGGAACGACTCACCTAGCTGATCAAGTTTCTACGATCGGAAGTAGAGAATGAAGAGAGAATATCTATCGCAATGCACGGGTTTGATTTAAAAGGTGATGAACGCAAAATGTCAAAACACAAACAACGTCCGGATCAGACAAAAGACAGGCCGTCTGCTATGAGCCTCCACGTACAGGGAAAGCCGAGCAAGCCGATCGACTGTCTATTCTGTGAGAGGGAACACGCGAGTATAAAGTGTGAGAAAGCGCGAAAGATGTCATTGGAAGAGAAGAAAGCGGTTTTGCAACGGAAAAATGCGTGTTTTAACTGCGTGAAAATCAGACATCGGAGTCGCGTGTGCCGCGGTAACCAGAAGTGTGCTATGTGTGATCGTCGGCACGTGGTGTTGATGTGCCCCGATGCAAACCAACGAAGTGGCGTAACGGTAACGTCAACCAAAACAGATGACAACAAAGAAAACGTACTGTCTAACTCTAATCAAATTAAAGAAGCAGACATAATTCTGCAAATTCTACGCGCTAAAATTCGTTACGACCGGGAAGAACGTAACGTGCGGTTGTTTATAGATCCAGGTTCAACTCGATCTTACGCTTCCAAGGACATCATTCGACATATGAAATACGAACCGATTAGTGAGTACAGGCTCAGACATTCGCTTTTCGGTAACGTTACATCTGCTGTCAAGAGTCATAGAAAGTACTTAGTTGTGTAATCTGTGACAACACTTATTCGTGCAACTTCAAAGTGTTTAACGAGGATGAAATATACGCCAAGATTCCTCTGTGGGAGGAACAGTCATGGATAGACGAATTAGAGGAGCTGGGAATACAACTCACAGATGGACCTAGAAAATGTGACTACACTGCACCAATCAAAATTCTCATTGGGGCGGATATAGCTGGAAAGTTAATGACCGGTCGAACTAGGCAACTAAAATGTGGATTAACCGCGATCGAAACGCATCTCGGCTAGACGTTGATGGGTCAGGTTCCTAAAAATGTTACTGATCATCTCGCAGGGCAGACTATTTCTATGTTTCAGCGTGAAGCCTGTGTCTCGGATCTCTGGGAACTAGACGTAATTGCCATAAACGACCCAGTTATAAAAAAATTTCGCAAAGCTCACGACGACGAGGTTCTAAAGCGTTTCGAGGAAACAGTCACTGTCAATAAGGAAGGACGATTCGAAATGTGTCTCCCGTGGGTTGAGACACATCCCAGTCTGCCAGACAACAGAGAACTTGCGAAGCGGCGGCTCATAACAACTACAAGGAAGCTGAGATCTTCATCTATATATGACGAATACAATCGAGTACTCAACGACTGGTTGGCGGAAGGAATAATCAAACTAGTATCTGTCAGTGAAATCGACAACGAAGCACACTACCTACCGCACAGGGGAGTCGTTAAAGAGAGTAGTACTACACCGTTGAGCCCGGTGTTCGATGCGTCTGCTAAACGTGAAAACTTTCCAACACTCAATGATTGTTTAGAGAAAGGACCCAATTTAATAGAACTCATTTCTACTATTTTGTTACGTTTTCGTACAGAAAGAATTAGGGTCATAGCTGACGTCAGGAAAGCCTTTTTACAAATATGTCTGACAGAAAAGGATCGAGATTTTCTGAGATTCTTGTGGTATGACGAACTTGAAGAGATAATTACTTATCGACATACGCGAGTAGTTTTTGGAGTAACATGCAGCCCTTTCCTTTTAGGAGCAGTGATCGAGCATCACTTGAAACAATTGTTAACGGATGAGGGAATGAAAGATATGTTTATGAATGCAAAAAGAAATCTCCCTAGGTTGATGGAAAGTTTTTACGTAGACAATTGCGTAATAAGCTTAAGCACGATGAGCGAAATCGAGCAATTTGTGTATGATACGAAATTTGCAATGAGTAAGGGAGCGTTTGAACTACAAGGGTGGGGGTGTTCGGGTTCGCATGCGGAGGGAGTGGACAGCCCGGTGTTAGGATTTGTATGGGATAGAAGCGATGACACGTTGCATTTAGTAGTTTCTTCGACGAAAAAAATTGTTAACGGAAAAATTACGAAACGCATAATACTCTCGTATTCTCAGCGCATTTTCGATCCTTTGGGTTTTGTTTGCCCCGTGATGATTACTCCCAAACTCTTGCTACAGCAAACCTGGGTTTCTAAGATTAAATGGGATGATGAAGTAGACGATAAATTTCAAAACGAATTTAAAAAATGGCTCAGTGATTTGGCTCGGTTAAACGAACTCCGTTTTCCTCGATGGGCATTGGCTTCTCCGGTCCCCGAGGTTGATATAACATTTCATGTGTTTTGTGATGCTAGTAAGAGAGCATATGCTGAAGTGATTTTTGCCCGAGTGGAATGTGTTTCTCACGTCTCTGTCTCATTTATCACGGCGAAAGTTAGAGTGGCTCTAGTTACTGCCATGACGATACCTAGACTCAAACTTTTAGCTGCCAGCATGGGCGTTAGACTAGCACATTCGACTTTAGAGTCGCTGAGAGAATGACAGATAGGAAGATAACATATTGGAGCGACTCCAGCACAGTTGTGTTCTGGATCCAACGAAATTGTCCGTGGGCCCTGTTTGTCGACAATCGAGTTAAAGAAATCAGGAGTATGTCGAGGCAACGCATGGAGGCATGTTCCTGGCGAGTTAAATCCGGTTGATTTACCGTTACGTGGGTGTACGCTCGACACGATCTATGATGATAAATTGGTGGAGCGGTCCGGTGTGGCTAAAAGGGAAGGAATTTGAGTGGCCGATTTTGAATGTAGAATATCGTGAAGACGAGATTGAAAATGAGATACGTAAGACGACCAAGGTAAAAGATCAGATCCTAGATTCTGACATTGTTCTGACATTGTCACAGAAGTGTCTCTAGTAAATCGTACGAAAAGGATTCAAAACTTTTATGTTCCCCATGTCTCTAACTTCCGTACTAGTGTGGGAGCTATTGCTCGTATAAAACGGTTTATTACTAATTACAAATTGCGCAAGTCTGAGAAATCTGAGAGACGGGGAAGTTGACGATCGATGAGGTGAAGGAGGCTGAAAAAACCATCTTGTCTATTATTCAGCGAGAATCGTTTAATGGAATCGACGACGTTCAATTGCGCAATCTGAATGCTTTTGTCGCGGATGATGGATTGTTACGCATAAGGTCGAGAGTAGTAGAACGTTGTGACGATGTCTATTCGTTGTCCAATAGTCTTATTGGGAGAAAATCTGTTATTATTAGTTCGTATGCTCATGATTGATGCACATAAGCGTTTAGGACATGCTCATGTCAATACATTGCTCAATAATCTCAGAGAAGAGTATTGGATAATTCGTGGTCGAAAGGTCGCGCGTCATATTGTGAAAAAGTGTGGCGTCTGCGCACGAAAGAATGTTAAGCCTATAACTGTAGCAACCGTTCCTTTGCCTGTGGATCGTGTTCGCGACGCTAGAGTGTTCGAGGTCGTGGGAGTGGATTTTGCAGGTCCTTTGTATCTGAAAGCCAAAGAAAAAGCATGGGTATGTATATTTACCTGTGCGGTATATCGTGCGGTACACTTGGAACTCGTTTCGTCTTTATCTACCGATAAGTTCATGGAAGCGTTTCGTAGATTCGTAGCGAGAAGAAGACGACCAAGTACAATATATAGTGATAATGGTAGTAACTTCGAAGGTTTTAACAATTTACTGAAACAAATCGATTGGGGGAAGATCGTAGAGTTTAGTCTAGTGCAAAAGGTGGAGTGGAAATTTAATCCACCAAGTGCTCCTTGGTGGGAAGGATGGTGGGAGCGATTAATTCAAATATTGAAACGTATGTTGCGAAAAATTCTCGGTAAGGCGTGTTTGGGTTATAAGGAAATGCTTACGGTTTTATGTGATTGTGAATCTGTAATTAACATACGACCCTTGACGTACTTATCTGACGATCCTCGAGATCTTACTCCCATTACTCCAAACTTATTTCTACAAGAACTTAGAGAAATAAGCGTGCCCGATTGTGACTTCATTGATAGAGAAAAATTAAAAGGCAGATTTAAGTATCGCCAATTTCTCAAAGAAGAATTGCGTAAAAGATTCAGAGTGGAATATCTCGGACAGTTAAAGTATGCTTCAGACAGGCGGTCATCCGATAATCGTCAGATAAAAGTCGGCGATATTGTACTTATTGGTAATGATTGTTCAAAGAGATTGGAATGGCCCCTTGGCCGGGTGATAGATCTTTTCCCCGGAAAAGATGGAATTGCGAGAATCGCGCGGTTAGTTACGGCGACGGGACAATTAGTGCGGCCTGTACAAAGATTGTACTGTTTGGAATTAGACGTAGATGTAGAACCGGTAGAGTTGCGCGAAGTTTATATTAGAAAAGCTAAGTCAAAGGTGGTCTCTCGGAACCAAAAGGTTAATGTGCCAAAGCGATCGACCAGCGAAGTAGATTTAAATGTTGAAAATATACCTATCGTCCCTTATAAAACTAGAAGTAGACGCGCTGTGAAACGTGTTGAAAAGTTATAATAATGTCATCCATATGACAATTTGTGCTTTACTTAGATACATGATCATGAGTGTTTATTATTGTTTTTAGTTGTTTTTATCCTTTTAACCTTCTAATTATTCTGACTTATTTTAATTATTCGGTTCAGTTGATCAGTTCATAAATATCTTTTGACTTGTGCACACATATATATAATGGGCTCTATTAATTTATTTTTGACTATATGATATTTGGTTTTTACTTTTATCTTAATAGTGCATATATTTTTAAATTAGTGACATATATATCTCAGGGACTTCCTTTATATTCATCATTTTATGACACACAAGACACGTAAGCTTTTCTTTTTTGTATTCTTGGATTTTTCGATTATTGACTGATTTTGCTTTGTCTGTTATTTATTTAAGTTATTCTTTTTATTCTTATACATTATATTTTATTGATTTCTGACACTTTTCATAATATTAGCTGTCGTTTCTTTTTAATTTTTTCCAGCCTCAATATGCTGGTTTTGGAAAATTTTCATATATAAGGGATGTTCTTGTTAAGATGACAATTTTATACATTTGAATTAGGTATTGCTCCATTGTTTCTAACTAGACATATTAATTTTATATTTTATCGCCTTATTATATTTTACAATTAATATTGATTTCAGTGTACTTGAAAAGGACCCAAACCAAGGGTCGAAACGTCGTTATAATATTTATTTTGTAATAAATTTGGCCAGTTGTTGTCGAGGATTGAATAATATTGTTAAGTTATTGCTGGCGGTTCAATCTACCAAATTTTTATAATAATGTATCTCGTTCTATTTTCTTCTTTAGATATTCACTAAATTCTGTATAAACGTGAATATCTAAAGGTGGGCGAATGTTAGAAGGTTCTAGAAGTACTTTTTGTGTGGCAATACTGCATATCCCTAGGCGACAACTAATCGAAAGGGAGTGGGGATACGAGGGAAGAAGGCGTTTTAAGTTAAGTTCGTTTAGTAAGATACTAAGAGAAGTATGTTCCTAGTTGTGTCGCAATAAACGGGTTTCTTTAGTTAAGAGTTATAAACGTTGTATGACGGGAGTCTCCTTTGTTTTATGTGCACACCTTTACTTTCCCGATTACCTTTATAAAAAGAACACATCCTAAGTAATAAATATTTCATAACTTTGAGTTTAGACTCGATTGAACAACACTTAGACAAATGTAATTGTTAAGTGTTCAATTTAAAATATTAATTATTAACAAAATTATTTTACAAAATCTATTGAAAGATAACAAAACTCGACAAGAGCGAAAGTAAAACTTGATCGGAGTATACAGATCTAAAATTGTACGTGGAGCTTCGCGGTAAAATATCCCACTGTGTGGTTATTTCTTGCAGTTTTTCGCTAGATTGGTCACGTTTGCGCACAGCCAATATTGATATGAAGAATAATTTTCCATTGAATTTTTATCGCAGTCACGCGAAATTGAGTTTTTCTACCATCATCTATATTTAATTACTTTGACTGCAATACTATATTGCACCATTATGTAATGCATAATTTAATAAGATGTCCATCAGTACAATCCTTTTAATTAACATAAAATTCTATTTGACACAAATGTATTATGATATGAAATAAAATATATCAAATTCTATTCATCTCTCTCCGATTCACAATATGTATTAAGCATGCACATTTTGTACCTTGTCCATGTATTAATGTTTCGCCATTGAATTTTATTGTAGATTTAAAAACTTGTTCTAAAAAGGAGAGATAATTTTAATGTCACTGATTCGCTTTATTACGCAAAGACTGACGAAGAATTAAATACACTTTCGTTGCGCACTTAATTCGGATAAATGTTTTCTAGCAATGCTGACTTCGTCTTTCCATAACAATGCGATGGTAATATGTGCTCCAGTGAACTTGGAGACACAAGAAAATGTTATTTTAGGCACATTTTTTCCAGAATAATTCTTCTTAATAAATCATGAAAATTATTCAGTTGATCTTATTGGCCGCATCATACAAAAGAAAAAAATGTACTTCTGAAATATTTATAATTTTCTCTAAATCGGAATCATTTATTTTAAGTTCCGCTGTGAATGAAAAATGCGGAACGTAAATGTCTCAGGTTTCTTCAATTCTGATGTAGACAAGTAAAATTAAACTTTATTAAAATTAAATTTAAATATTGCGGGAAACTAAAGATAGTCTTCGAAAAATATACCATCAAAATTATGCAAAACTGCAATCGGTTTTCTTCTAGTGAATGCTTTTAGCGTAAGACTTGCATGGATTTGATCGATGTACTCACTTGTTGCGTGCAATGTAATATATATGCATCTTCATGCGAAGTTGACACAGATGCATCAAGATTTCCGACAAAGAAAGAAGTTGCTAGGTAAATATGCGGCCTCGATCTATTTTCAAGAAATCACGGAAAACAAAAAACATATTGTCTATGGCTCCGTAGAGTCGACTGTAATATTTTTCGTACTGAAAAAAGATGCTTGACTAAATACACTAAAAGGGATGCTTGACCAAATATAACGTTAGCCTATTAACTCTTTGAAGCATGGTGGGATCCCACAATCCCACCCTTTTTTCTTCATTTTTAATTATTTAAACTATGTTTTTGATTTTTTATCCGGATTTTTTGTACTTTTAAGATTTATAAGATGTTAACAAACATATAAAAAATGTGAAGAATCAAATTTTGTTAGTTGTTACAATGCTATAAATAAACAAATTGTGAAAAATTGCATATTTTTCAGAAAAAATGTATTTTACAGTGTATAAGTAATATCGTCATAAAACTTGCATACTTTAGGTTTTTGGGGTCGCTGATTACAAATCTGAGGTCGAAATTCAAAAATTCGAAATGGTGGATCTAAAATGGCGGATCCAAACGGCCTAAATTGCAAAAATTTAAGCGATTTGCGTGAAATTGGATCCGCCATTTTGAATTTTTGAATTTCGACCTCAGATACGCGCGCGTAATCAGCAACCCAAAAAAACTTATAAGTACATATGTAGGTTGCTTATTGTAAATTAACAATAAAGAAAAATGTGTGCTTCAAAGGGTTAAGTAGAAATCTTTCTGTCCTGTTGCCTAAAAATATACTACGATTCGTCAAACGATTCATAATGCGAGGAGATACTCGCCTAAGTATCCATTAGTATTCTCGATTACGAGTACTTAACAGGTAATAAATAAAAAGTTATGTATAAAGAACAAATTTTTTTAAATAATGAAAGATTTTGATCTAATTATAAGTCAAGTGAAATTTATTTTTAAACTAATTACAAACAACAAAACTTGTAATAAAACTAAATATAATGTATTGATTAATCCAGAAATCAAGTAAATCATAGAAGAGCAGGAAGTTTTTTTTCAAATAGTTTATTTGTCTTACCGTTGTTAGAGGAAAATGTTTTCTTTGGATAGACAAGAGTATCACCGATGTAATAAATGACGATATAAACGTCTACTTATGGTATACAATGAGTTTTTTAAATTGACCCACCCAAATATCTCGAAAACAACGCATTTAAGAGAAAAATGTTTCATACAAAAGTTTTGTGACTTCGAGGGGAACATAAGATGGGTCAAACTAAATTTCTCTAGGTGGAAGCGTTTCGGAGATTTGAAGGTGACCTTTGATTTTTTAAATGAAATTATGATTTTTTTAATATAATATGATGCCTCTAGTTATTCTGCACATAAAAGTATTAAGGCAGAGTTATCAAAAAATCAATAGTTTGCGAGATATTTTATATTTTATTCTGGCATATTTTTACATAAAATATAAAATATCTCGTAAACAATTCATTTTTTGATAACCGTATCTTAATACTTTTATGCACAGAATAATGAGACAAATCAATTGGTAAAGAAAATACACAGTTGCTTTTAAAAAGAATTATGCAATTGTACAGTTACATTTTTAAAAAGCAACTATGTGTTTTCTCAAGTGTTGAGTTTAATGCTTACGGCAAAAACGTTGTTGAAACTTCGTACTTCATGAACGTGTGCAACATATCCTTTTGCTTTGTATTAACAACAAAGTAGAATAAGTTTAAAATTCCAATTTTACGAGCATTGAGCACCGTGTTGCAGCTTGTTTACAAGCAATTCTACACTAAATATGTTACAACTTTTTTGTCACTGCAACTGCAACATTTACAATAGGCATCATTGCGTTACTTGTTAAATACTTCTCTTAAATAATATCTACAGGGTGTCTCAGACCACCCGTACACCCCTTTTAAAATAAAAATAAATGGCTTTTATCAAAAATCGCGAACATTATTTAAGTAAGTCGGGTACACTCTATCGAATGGTGATATTTTCAACTTTTGATTCCGACCGGAAATACGCCATCCGGACCGAAAGTGGAATTTTTTTAGGGGAATGTTACGTCCCGGGGGTGGTGGGGGCGTTCTGTCGCCCGTCGGCGGTCGGTCCCCGAGACGTAACTCGTTATTACTTTTATTTGTGTGTGTGTTTGAGGAAAAAAGGGGGGGAGGTTTAATGTTTAATGAATAGGATATATAAGTATATGTAATACGAGAGTTTATTAATGTATGTTATGTATATATATATATATGTATAAGAAAGGAAAGATGAGATCAGTCAATAGTAATTATCGGAATGATGGGGGGGTTAACACCCAATACCCAGGCCCCCTTTTTATCCGAAGGCGCAAAAACTTTATTGCCACCACGCGGGGTGGTGTGCGCTGCTCCGCGCGCGGAGGCTCAGCCTGTCGCTGCTCCACCGGCGGGTCCTCACGCGCCCACGGAGGACCAGCGACGTCGTGTTCGGTGGCTCTCGCGGGGGCCGGCGCGCGGGGGCCTGAGAAGGGCGGAAGAAAGGGTTAAATACCCGGGGGTCAAACTCCCCGGGCGTTGTATACTCCCGCCATAATCTCCTCAATTGCCGCACCCGGCCCGAGCGACAACCCCGACGGGCCATCCCGTGCCTGATTTAGTAACATTTCGAGTTGTTAAAATGTTAATTGGGAGCAGGAAAGATAAATGAATTAGAGAAGTAATAGTGTATATGATCGACACAACTGGCTAATAAAATATTTATTGTAATGTACTACGTTTCGGCTATGGGTTTTGGCCCTTTTCAAATACAGAGTTGGTAAATTTCCTTTATAACAATGACATGTGTCCAAGCAACGCCATCAGTTTGAAAAAGGAGAAATTCACAAGGTAAAATCTTTCGCATTGAAAAGCACGTCTATATCCTAACATAGTGGCTTGGACACATGTCATTGTTATAAAGGAAATTTACCAACTCTGTACTTGAAAAGGGCCAAAACCCATGGCCGAAACGTAGTACATTACAATAAATATTTTATTAGCCAGTTGTGTCGATCATACATACTATTACTTCTGTTATTTGTTTACTGTCGAAGAGAAGATTTTATTAAATGAATTAGATTCACTATACCTCGGTTTGATGCGAGAGCGAGCGTAGGTATACGGTGTAGGTAGGTGTGCGTGTGCGTGTGTGCGTGTTTGAAATTGCACGTAATGAAGGTACGTAAAATCTAGAATTTAGAATTTAACATTATCATCGATACTGAATTGGATTTTCTTATGATATACGAAGAACTAGCAAGGTTGACAGCGAGTCAGGGGGAATGAGCAATGTCTATTGATTAATGCGCTGAGGAAGGTGCGATTCGAGGTTTAGACCCTCGCCCTATTCTTTTGTGGACGAGTGAGGATAGTGAGTTTGAGAGTGGCGGCATTGAGGCAATGGAAATTATTTTGGAATCACAAGAGAATTGCCTGTGAGGGTTCGCCCGGGGTGGGCGCTTCAACCTCGGGGATAGGGGACCTCGCCCGTCTAGCAAGCGCCGTCAGCCCCTGAGGATAGGATTGAGATCTGCAGCCCCTGAAGAGCGCTGATCTCAGGGAGACAGATTTGGAGGCGCCAAGCTCAGGAAGCATGGATGCGCTGGGATATTCCCCCACTCACATAGCAACGATAGCGATTTATTAAATATTACACTTCGCTATGTAAACCTGTTAACGCGTCACACCGATCGCGATTAACTTCTGATCGCAGAAAGAGAAGGAAGAGATGAGAAAAACGGGTGACACGGAAGAAAAAAAAGAGAATAACATTATTAATCATGCAAATCGGCATCTTTACTAATTAAGGCAACTTTACACAGCATGCAAAACATTGCGCGGTCGCGAATTTACACTCATGCACTCGCAAACCATTACGCGGTCGCGAAATCCACACACCTGCACTTACACACAATTCGATGGGCTCTCGTTACCGTTTTCGGCGCTGGCAGAGGCTAGTTACGATCTGGCGTGGCGTACACTGATTTTAATGATTGAAGCGAAATGAAATTGCGTAAATTTAAAGTGATGGTTGAAGTAGCAAAGTGAAAAGAATGAATGCTGAAGACTGAAGTTTATGACTGAAGTCTAAAATTGAAGTGAAGGACTGAAGTAGCAAACGAAAAATGGAGCGAAGAGCGACGAAATCGGCCGTACCGTGTGATTTCGGCCTTACCTCGCCTTCACTGACCGGGTGAATCCCTACCTCGCCTTCACTGGCCGGGTGGACCTTTACCTTGCCTTCATTGGCCAGATCATACTCGGGTCTTGCCTTCATTGACTGGATCATCCTCCGATCTTCCTTCGAACACAAAAGAGGTGTAAATCCGACCAGACAACCTCCTCGTGGTACATCTTGAGTAATGCTAATGCCGGCGGTACTGTAACTTTCAAGCCTCATAACTCGGAAAGTACTTAATGAAAAATAATTTAATTATAGTGTTTTGAAAAGCTCTCGAGGTAAACTACAATAATATGTAATGAAAAATAGTAATGCGTAACTTAAAGCCTTACAACTTTTGTTTGAAACATTTTGCACGAAAATGCATATTTTTCTAAATATTCAGGGGTGTCGGTACTTTTGGCGGACCATGTATATTTAATATATCCATACATTTTAAATTTTAATAAATCACAAAACATTAAAAAAAGTTTATCATTTTTTTTTGTAAATATCACTTTGTTTCTTATAATAATCTTTAAACTTTTGGTAGTGAATCGCACTCCAAGCGAGTGAAAATACTACCACTGAAATTCTGAGTAGCCGTATCTTCACTCTTTGGAGTTCGATTTCACTCCAAGAAATTTAGAGCATAATTATTATTCGCTATAAAATAATTAAGTACAAAATAAACAATATTTATATCACATATTGAGCAATCCACAGAAGATAAGAAATGCCAATTTGAAAAATATATAATCAATTATATATTTTATTAATCGAGACACTCATACTGTAAACATAATTCGTCTGTTTTTGTTCAAATAATACAAACAACATGTTTCTAATGTAAAAATTAAACTTGTTATTTGTTTAAATAACCTTAATGTTATTTACAAAGCAATAATACAGCTCTATTTATTACATTTCTGTCATTCCTTCACACATCAGAAAATAGAGATGTATAAGTTTCTGCAAAACGGAACGAATATCTAATTCGGCGATTTGATATCTTAATAGTATATTAAAAATTTTTTAATATTTTATACCAAATACATAGGATCATCTAATTTTAACACAACTTCACTCTTGTAATTTAATCGCCTCATCAGAGCTTAAATTCAAATTCCTACAAAACGGAATGAGAAAGTATTTAATTAGACGGTTTGATATTTTTATATTAACAAACAAACATTTCGACATCGCAAACCAAACAAAATAATATTTTATTATATTATTATTTTATTATAAATTATTTCTTATAAATCAGACTGGAAGACGGTTGATTTTGATCATATAACAATATTTGAACAATACTTAATATATTTTTGATATATTGTTAGTGGTTTCTAAGAGCACCTAATTAACACTTAATTCTGGCATGTTCTTTTCTTCAATTTGTATATTGGATATTTATTTTTTCATATAGGGAGAAAGGCCTTAAAGTTAGATCCCCCCCTAACAACACATAATATTCCGTACATCCATAGAATGTACTGAGAATATACTTAATATACTGAGAACATCCCTATAATATCCTATACATTAGCGATACCCTCCGAACAATCTCAGAATCTACGTGTGCTAGGGCCCCTTCCTCATTATGTACATAATTTTTTGCCAAACGCTTCAAACACCTTAGCATTTAATTTTGCAATATATCAGAATTTATTTAACACTACACGGAGAAAATTTTATATTAAAAATTACTATGTGTGGCAGTAGCCGTGGACCATGCTGGAATTATAAAAATTTTTACTATGTTTTCACAAAAGAGATTAATAATTATTAATATAATAACATAGTAAAAATTTTTATAACTCCAGCAATGGTCCACGGCTACTGCCATACATAGTAATTTTTAATATAAAATTTTCTCCGTGTATTGGGGAAGCGGGGAGGGGGCTAAGTTAATACGAATATAAACTCGCATCTACTGCTACCGCGCATTGTTGCATTACACCGGGAAAGAAAATAAAAAAATAACATCGCACTATTGTGTCGTTATGCAAATATTGCAATATTTTCAGCTGAGGAAGGCTGATGTTTTCACTTGTGACGAGCTAATATATTCAGACGCGCCGATAAAATTGCAGATCGCTCAGGTTATAACCGCTTTATCTCGCACCGATGGTGAAATGAGGTAAAGAAGGGGAGTCATATGCAACTATCTCTTTTTTTTGCAAAATCGATATTAACATAGTGGAACATCGCTGTATTAATATTCGATAGGGCCAAGTAGTTCCGAAGGCGAAGTAAACGGAACAAAAAATGAGCGTCGCGCAGCTGACAAAGATGTATTGAATACTTTCGCCGGCTGGAAAATAAATTTTATATTAGTGCATTATGAAAGTTTAAACGAAGAAAAAGAATACTGTCGAAGTGAGAAGATCGCTCTTATGTTTAAAATAATTCTTCATTGCAAAACGTGATATTAAATCGTGAGATGAAATCAAAATTTTATTAGTTTAATTTGCATTGTTTCAAAGAACATATAAAAAAATTTGTAATATAACACACTAAAATATTAATGTATTATGTTTTGCATTCTTGTAGTTGTCAAATAATTAAATTATGTAATAATTATAAATTGTTCTACAATAACTTACGAAAATATTTCATAATTAACGTTTTACAATTATGCGCATATTTTATCGTTAATCATCACATACACAACAGTACCAATATACCATCTATCTACATTTTGAATAGTAGAGAGGAGAACAGGAATATTGGATAATATTGGATAATATAATGCAAAATTTTACAGTTTTAGATAAAAGTTATATGCATACACGGGTTATCTCTAGTAGTTATTTTTTTCTCAATTGTTCGCGTACATGGTTATCCATCGAGAGATACCCGCATCCACTCTTAAAGAGGCGGTGTTAAATCGATAGTCGAATTTATTGTTGCCTCTTTTCCGTGATGCCGATTGGTTATTTAGAGCTCGATCGCGTCGCGCGCGTGACTTCGTGTTTGTACGTTATGAGCGGATGTCATCTTACATTTTAATGGTTATGTATAGGTATATATAATATATGTTTTGTAATATAATATAAAATTATGAAGTTATTACTAAAGCCTTTTCTTTAGCCTTTTCTTTGCTCTAGAGTAAGTAACGTACATTTTTTATTAAAAATTAAACGTTTGTCTTTATTTCTTTAATATATATTGTGAGCGAATGTAGATTTACATTTTGAGGGTTATAATATATTTTTTGATAAAGTTAGTTGTGTGTGTTTCCACCTCTAGAGTAAGCTATATTGTACATTTTTTATTAAATATGTTTAATTAAACGTTTTTCTCTATTTCTTTAATACATATATTACTTTTTTTCCTGTTTTTGCATATTATACAGTTTATAGTTAAGAAGGTTTATTATTGTAAGTAATTTAAGTTTATTATTGTAAGTACTCTCTCTCTCTCTTTCTGTCTCTGTTTCGTTTCGTTGTCGCTTCCTTTCGCATTTGCACTCTCGTTTTCTCGATTTGTAAGAATTGATTTATACAAAAGATATGTAATTTTATTTTCAAAAAGTACAATATTTT